>VMDR010014511.1:0-23449 GCA_007922815.1 Macrotus californicus | reverse complement strand
TAAAAAGCCAAAATATTAACCCTCATATTTATGGCCAAATATTTTGAACAAAGGTGCCATGGCCACTCAGTGGGAAAGGCCAGACTTTTCGACAAACGGCACTTAGTAGACTGGATATCTACGTATAAAAGAATGAAGTTGGACCCTTGCCTAACACTGTACATATAAAAATTAACTCAAATGATCCAAAGACCTAAATATAAGAGTAAAGTGTAAAATTCTTAGACAAGAACCTAGGTCTAAATCGTCATGACACTGGATTTGGCAATGATTTATTGAATAAAATAAAATATAAAAATAAAACAAAACCAAAGATAAAGGTGACAAAGTAAAGGCAACCTACAAAGTGGTGGAAATGTTTGCAAATCATATATTTGATAAAGGATTAACATATAAAATATACTAAACTCCTAAAACTCAACTACAAAGAGCCAATGACCTGACTCCAAAATGAGCAAAGGACTTGAACAGACATTTCTCCAAAGAAGGTGTTTGAATGACCAATAAACCTATGAAAAGATGCTCAACATCATTAATCACTACAGAAATGTAAATCAAAACCCTCATGATAAACCACTTCACATCTGTTAGGATGACCAATATAAAAAATAAAAAATAAAATAGCAAATGTTGGCAAGGATGAGGAGAAATTGGAAACCTGGGCATTTTTTGGGGGAATGTAAAATTAAAATGTGGTCACTCTGGAAAATGATATGGTTTTTCCTCAAAAAAATTAAAAATAGAGTTGCCATATGATCCAGTAATTCCACTTCTGAGTATATATCCAAAATAATTGAAAGCAGGGTCTCAAAGAGATATTTGCACACCCACATTCATAGCAGCATTATTTACAAGAGCTAAAATGTAGAAGCAACCCAATTGCCCCTGGACAGATGAATGGATAAACAAAATAGAATATGCACATACAGTCAAATATAACTCACCTTTAAAAATGAGGGAAATTCTGTTATTATGCTACAGCATGATGAACCTTAAGAACATTATGCTAAGTGAAATAAACAAATCACAAAAATATAAATAGTGTGCAACTCCACTTATTGAAATATCTAAAGTGGTCAGACTCATAGACATTGAGGATAGAATGGTGGTTTCCCGGAGTAAGAGGAGAGGAAAGGAGATTTATTATTTTGAGTATAAAGTTTCAATTTTTCAAAACGAAAAAAGTTTTTGAGATGGATAGTGATGTCTGTTGCACAACAGTATGAGTGTAGTTAATATCACTAAAATGTACACTTAAAATGATTAAGATAGTAAAATTTATTATGTGTATTTTATCACAATAAATGATTAAAAAATGCTAACGGGCTGGTGGATAGAATGACAGGCATTTGGAGTCAAATAATATTGACTGCAGATCCATGTTTTCTATTTGTTTTTAGAAACCTAGGAATTTATTCTTCTTTCTCAAAAACCCTGAAAAAATTTCATGTCTCTGTGAGATTCTATTTTTTATAAATATTTGGCAAATGTTTATTAATGAATGAAAGTAGAAACCACAGAATAGGGTAATGAGCATGTTTTAGCAATTGTTTTTTGAAGTATACCTTATTTATTATGCTATTACAGTTGTCTCATTTTTTCTCCCCTTTACATCATTTAAATTTATATTCTTATGAGATCTTCCAAAGAACTACAGCTCTTCCCTACGTGATGACACTCCGGATAGCAACAGACCGCACATGATGGTGGTCCCACATGAGCCGTACGCAGCTGAGGGGTGCAGTAGATTTTACCATCTCAGGCTGCGTAAATGAAATTGTCACAAGGGTGGAAATGCCTTATATTACAGTCCTCAGAATGAATCCCGCTATTAGAGAAATACATAACTAACTGTTTTCCAGTCCATTTAATTTTTATTTCACTTGTGATTTAAAGTAAAATAACAGAAAGATTTCATACTTTGAAAATAAAAGATCTGAATGAATTAGAGATTGATTTTTATTTAAAAAGTTTTTAGCTATCATATTGGTCTAGATTTTCACTTGTATAGTTGGCTTATTGTCCTCCTCTACATTTTAAGTAATTAAGTAACATGTCAATTTGGTATCAAATTAGAAATGAAATGGAAGTGAGTTATGTATTAGATCACATGTGATTTACACATGGAACCACAAAATTTTAAAACCTTGGCCATTTCAACTAATCACCAAGTAAAACTCAAAAGCAAGTGTGGCCCAAATATTTTACTGACCAAATGAGTGAAAATAAATATGATAATGCTTATTTCATAAGGTTATTATAATTTATTTTTCTAAATTGAGGTTTTTAATATTTTCAAAACACATGAATTCATGGGTTGAATCAACAGAAGAAAAACACACAAAACCAGATGACTGTCACATACATGTACAGATGACTGTCACATACGTGCACTGCCTCACACAGCTGTCACATGAATGTAAACAGCAAGTACCAGAGTGTAAACAGAAGTAGAGGTCTCAGGACACAAAAATCTGAAAAACGTTTTGTGAACTAAGTTATACGGAGCGCCTAGAGCAATTTATCAATAATGCCATTGACATTTTATTTGCAATGATAATATTTTAACTTTTCAGTAAAAATATAGGATAGTTGGGATTATTCACTATAGGTATTTACTATTTAGTTTCTTTATATTGTAGAATGTGCCCAAGAGAATGATGTTTTATTTAAATTGAACATTATTGATTCAGAAATTTTTCAATCGCTAAATAATATTAACAGCCTTTTAAAATATTAATGTCAAAATAAAATTACAAATTCAGTAAGGATTGTTCCCATTTATTTTGTCCATATAAATTCCACATTTAGATTTAGTCATTGATTTCTGTTTTGATTGAATAATGATTATTTTAAATATGTGTCAGAACTCTCATAAGCCAATTTCTGACATACATTATTTTTATAACATCTATTTGTGCTCAGAAATTCTGTGGAACGCTGTCAGGTTAATTGCCTTAACTTTATCTGAGTAATGTTCCAAAGCTTCCTATTGACAGGTGTACCTGTCTTCTGTTAACTGTATTTCCCAGGGCCATTTAAGCTTTGATTATTAATTGTAGCTGTTCGAGTTATACATTACCATATAAAGCTAGTATCAAGTCGTTTTCCCTCAACTTAGGTTTCTCATCACTTATCCTTGTAAGCATATACTCTGAAGTCATTTTTCAATCTAATATAAGGGAAGAAAATTGTAGGCTCTGTGGTTTTGATGGATTATGTTATGCTCTATGATTCACCACATCATACTATCCTTCAGCTCTCTCTTAAGTTATTTTTAGCTGAAGCCTAAATTAGTGTCTGGTTTTGATACTTAAATATTAAATTCAACTAAACTAAGGAATTTACCTAGTTTGAATAAGTGTTTTGTTTTTATTCGACTCTTGTAATGTAGTAGGCATTATAAATTGGTTTTGTGTTTTCATCTCTCTTCTCCAAAGATTTGCTATACAATCTCCGAGCATCTTCTGCATTTGCCTTGGTGTGTAGGGTCCCTTCAGTTGAAATTAGAATATTCTGGTGCTAGGTGACACTTTAGCACTCTACCATTCTGAATTAAGCAATGATATTTGTCTCTATTCTGCGTTTCCTTAACTATTAAATTGTCACCTAGCAATAGGTGTTGTGTCTACTATCTCAGGAAAGTTCTCTTCTTTCTACTATATTAGTCTCCAAACCATCACAAAGCTTATCTAAGTGGGGTAGAAAAATGGCATCAAGATGTCAAATCCTCTCGTGCTTAAGTTTTGATGCTAAAGATTGTTAGGATGTCAAGGTCTCACAAGGAGGAAAAGGCGGAGGAGTCAAAGGGGGGAGAAAAAGTGCAGTGGTGCATCATTTGCCCCCTTGAATATGCTTTCTTCCCTCTATCCCACAACTGGACCTCCCCTGGGTGTATAATGCTGGATTATGACATGCAATGTAGAATCCAAATCAGGAAAACTGAAAATCTTTCTTTTCGGAGTCTAATGGTATCATCATTACTAAACAGGGGGTGATGCTGGCCCTGATATCATTTTACATTTCTACAATATTTATAGGGAAGCAGTATGAGATATGAATAGCAGAAAGACCACTAGGTGTTGATGTTCTTCAGCCTGAGTCCTGGGCATTTTTGTTAATTTCTCTCTCTCTCTCTCTCTCTCTCTCTCTCTCTCTCTCTCCTTGCCCCCCATAGAAGATACTATTTACTTGATTTGCAATAAACTGTTAATGTTGGTGACTTCAATTTCATAACCACAGCATGAAACTCCTCTTCAGAACTGACATACTTAGTTTTCTACTTGAATCTTCATTTGTGCTTGTAAGAATCTCAAACTTATCAAATGTGGACATGAACTGTTGATTTCTCTCCTGAACCTGTCTTCTGCCTTTCCCTCATCTTCTTTATCTTGGGGATGGCACAGCACACCCTTCAGTGACCGGAGAAAGGCAGAAACTTCAGGCTCCAGTCACTTTTCCTTACTCACTCCCATCCCACATTCCCATCTACAATCAATAACCATTTTACCTTCAAATTTTGTTCCAATTTAAATTATTCACTTCTCTCCACCTCCATTGCCTCCTTTGTAGCCCAGTCTTGAACTCTTCTGTAGTAGCCCCATCAGGGGTCTCTCCACTTCCCTCCTAACCGCTTGCATTTCTTTTCCTACACAGTTGGTAGAGTCATCTTTTAAAAATGCAAATTAGATCATAACACTTCCCCATGCTGGAAATCTATCAAGCATTCATTTGAACATGGAATACAATTCAAACGGTTTAATGTGACACCTTTCTGTATTTATGTCTTCATCTCTCCAAATTAGCATCCATTACTGGTCACTCTCCACTTACACTTCATTTCAGACTCTTCTTAAAACTTGCAAAGTATTTTCTGGTCTTAGGGCCTTTCTGCAAGTCATTCGTTGTGCGGGAATGTTACCTGCAGATCTGGGTTACTCTTCCTCGTATTTTAGGTCACATCTTAAATGTTATTCCTTTAAGAAGCCATCCCTGTAGGTTCTGCCAGTTATTCTCTTCTGTTCTCTGTCGTTTTATTTTATGGCAATCAAAGTATGTTGTAATTATTTTTGTATCTACTTGCTTTATACCTGCCTGCTACTTTAGACTGTAAGTTTTATGAAGGTCAAGCCATGTTTGCTTCATTCACCACTCAATCCCCACGGTCTAGTACAGTGGCTATCATGGGGAGATGTCGTGTCAATCAATATATATTGAGGAAACTAGATGATCTTATATTTCAGTCCTTGCAGCAAATGTGAACTTCCTTCCCTTTATCACATGAATTTCAAAGAGGGCTGAGTTATGAAAAAAAATCTTCTTTGTTAAACTCTCATAACATGATAAGCATGTAGCCTGTGGATCTTAATACATAGGTCTCAAATTATTGCCGTTTACTAATTTTGTGACTTTACAAAAGTCAAAAACACGCTAGGTCATTTTCCACATGCAAAATGAGAATATTTACTTGACTAGCAAACCCTATAGTGTATTGTAAAGATCTGAAGTGATAACGTGCATAAATGTATTTGGTGCTAGTAAAATATACACAAATTTGAAGAATTACAGCCCTGGGGCTGCTAGATGTCAGCTTGAAAAGAGTGTGTAGGTTTATTGTTGGTCCCTTTTTCACGTTCCTGCTTCTAATGTACCTGTAGTTTCAGACACCAAATATGCAATGCTTACTGTGATCATTTGTAAAGTAAGAGTACAGAGTCTGCCAAAGACAGTGAGGGAGGGGATCTAGTAAGTACTCCAGAAACACAGGAAGGAGTAAGTACGTGTGATTAGTGCACGTGCTTTGCCACTACTTGCGATCCAGGTGGATAGATCTGCCTGTAGCTGACTTTTGAGATCCAAGTCAGTACTTTTATCTTTAAACAAGACTGAAGTGAGCGTTTCACATATCACCATCTAGTGGTGACCAGCAGAAAGAGCAAAAGCCCCTTCATGCCCATGGGTTATATAACACCCCTTTCGAGCGTGTCAGGGCCCGTCTTAAATAGCTTGCCTGCCCAATTGTATTTGCTCTTTGCTGACTGTAATATCTGAGTATTATGTAAAGGGTAACTTTCTTTAGAAATCTCTATGGGATGCCAACCAATTTTGCTGATGCAACAATGCATTTGAATGGTGCATTACTTTTCACCTCACCAGTGTCTGAAAAATTTACTGTTTAAAATAAAAACATAAAAAAAAACTGTCTTGATTTTTTTACATAGAAGTGATACCCAGTGTTGAGTATATATTTTTTCCCAGTAAGGCGCCATGTGCACTGACACAGCAACACTCTCTCACAGGGTGTATTTTTGGTTTTCAAAGGAAGCGTCTGAGGTCATGAAGTACTGTCCCCTGGTCAGCAACTTTGCACGCGTATTCTCACAATAATCACAGACAGGTATCACGACTGCAAATGCAGAGATAATGAACTGGGTCCAGAAAAGCTAAGCAACTGCTCAAGGTCACAGAGCAAATAAATCATAAAGAAATCTATGGCTGCCAGAGGACTTTATTTTTTAACTGAACCACTCTGCCTCAAACCTTGGCAGCGGTTGTCCTGAGCTTTTTACCCAATCAGCCCAATGATACCCTGCCCCTCTGCAGGCCCATGGAAGAAAGATGACTTTGGATTGCATGTTAATGAATTTTAATGAGAGCTCTTAACATTTTAATTACACAAATATATTTGACTGGCTTAGCAGGCTGTTGGGGCTTCAGCCAGGACCCCTGTCTGTAGCCAGTGAAGTATCCATCCCCAGCTGCTGGGAGTGTTGGCTGCTAAATGATCATAGGTGCAATTTTCTTTTTAAAAAAATTATCTTGTGCTAAATGTCATATTGCCTGGAAATGTCTGTGAAATTATGGCTCTCTCTCCCTACCTCCAGATGGCCCTCTGCAGCCACTCACTGGCTGATAGAGGGACACAAAGCTTGGTGATTTTGCCTACAGGTGGGACAACTCCAAGGTATGAATCGTGTTGCAGGGCTCACCATGTATCGGGCTGATGCTGGACTGGAGCAGAAGCCTCATCACTGTGTGGCTTCTGCCTGTTCCCCATTGTCTTTTGCCATTACACTGCCAGTTTCTCCTAATGGCACTCCCCCGCATGACATTTCCTGCCTCAAGGGGTCAAGCCCTTTTTCTAGAGGAATCTGATGGAAGACAGAAGCTTACTGCAGTTTTACTACTTATTTTTTTAAATGTATTTTGGCAATGGAGCAACCACTTTATTTAGGTACAATTTGGCAAATGCAATATTTTGCTTACCAATGGGTCCTTGTTAACCAGAGAAATATTACATAAAAAAACATTTAAGGAAAACAAAATCAACTAAAATTGAATAAAATAGCCCCAAATGCCTTGGCTCAGCAGGTTGGGCATCATCCCGCAGAGTGAAATGCTGCCCAGTACGATTCCCAGTCAGGGCACATGCCTGGGTTGGGGGCCAGGTCCTCAGCTGGGGGTGTGCAAGAGGCAACCTATAAAATGTTTCTCTCTTACATCACATGAATGTTTCTCTCCCTCTCTTTCTCCCTACCTTTCTCTCTCTCTAAAAATAAATAAATAAAATCTTTTAAAAATGGCATAAAATACCAGAAAATTAAAAGAATAAAGATAAAAAGAATTGTACAATACCATTAAAATACAACTAAATAAACTGCAAACACACTACCATTTTCTCCTTGTTTTTTACTCCTGGGGATGGCAAAAACTTCTTTAATAGAGGAAACAAATCTCTTTTTTTTCCTTGCAAGCTAGGGAATAGAGTGCTTTACCAGATTGTAAAGTTATTCAGTAGCAAATTGAACATTATTCATTAATTATTTCACACAGGCATTTTCTTTAAGCGCCAGGAAAAAACATTAAAGAAAGTAGAGCGTGAGGGAAAAAGTGACCGTTTGGTTCCACATCAATCATTTATATGTGTCCTTTATAATATTGTGTGAATATATCACCAAACGAACACCACCACTGGGAAGGTGGAATTGCTAGGTTTTTTGAAGGCCTCTAATGTTTTTATCCAAATTTCCTCAAATTTCTGCTTAGAACAAAATCGTGGACTCCCAGGCCTTCACACAGTTTCAGCCTCTGTTGCAAATTTTTCACTTTAGTTTCTCTTGGAGTAGTATTTATTTTCTCTCTCACCTATTCATTGCTTTACCCTTGTCCTGTTTTTTCAAAGTCAAATCCAGGGATTCATTCGGAGTGTTTGAATAAGAAACTATTGGAATGGAAGCTCAGGAACCTACACTGCACATTTAAAGCACTGTAAGCCCTTTAACTTGCACAATGCTATATGTCAATTATATCTTTACTGATGGTATCAGTGGTCTTTAAATCAGTGCAAGGCACCCTAGAGAGTCACAAAGAATGTCTTATAGGCACATCACCACAAAGCTATAGGATAACCATTTTCTATAACCTCATTTTATATAGGAACTCTTTCCTAAAATTGGTTCACATCATTCTGGTTCACAGCACCCTGGTTTTTCCTTTCAAAATTCCTTTTCTCATCTTTTTCCTACTTTGCTAAAGAGAAGTATATTACTACCCTGGGTAGAACCAAGTGAGCCCTGCTAAACCAAGGAGCAATTAGAAAATGCACGGGTCCTAATGGAGGAGTCTCCCATGGGAAGCAAAAAGAGCTTTGGTAACAGACACTGGAGGTGGCTGTGCCTTTCCCCCACCAAATCAGAGCAAGGTCCGCCAATTCTGTTAGACCACCACTTTCTTATCTGTATATTTATCTGTTTATCTATCTATTATTCTACTGTTTAATCATTCGTCTCTCTAGAATTCCAAAAAGATGGCCATTTTGAGAATATATGTGAATGTTTTTATTTGAATTGATAATGGAGTAAGCTGATTTGGCTGATTGGTTTGATAATAAGGACTAGCCTTTTATCATTTATCATAAATTAATTAATTTAAATCTCCAGCTACAAGCTTTTGAAAAAAGTACATTTATAGCACTTATATAATACGCAAAACTCTGTAGATAACATCCTGTTGATCATTTAATTTTATAAAATAATTTTAGGCATCAGCTTCATGTGAGAAACCATGTTTTGTTTTGTTTTTTAATTTCCAGGTTTATATGAGGGAAGAGGAGCCCCCCACTCTAAAACTTTCAAACCAACTCTTAGATAAATTCCAAAGCAAACAATGTAATCTGGCAAGTGAGGAAGAGAGGCAGTCTGCAAAGGTCCCGCTTATACGCCCTTTTAATTTTTGCCACCTACCATTTAGTCCAAGAGGAGTGTCAGAGAGTGTCTGGACTGACACAAACCCAGAGGAAAGACTTGGAGAAAATCCAGTGGCCTTGTAGTATGAGTGTTTGGAGAATGCCTGGTAACATGTATCTACATGCATGGGATAGGGAAATGGAAGATAATTTTAGGCTATGAGGATCACTTTGAAGATAAGTTTACTCAACTAAAATTCTTAATCATTTTATTATTTCCAACTACAAAATCAAAATTTATGTGAAAACCTTAAGAGGCGTTAGCCAGTTTTTAAAGAGGATTGTTGGTAGTTTTGATAATTCAAAACAAAAGCCACGTTAGCTCAGTTTACGATAGGGAGAGAAGGATACAAGTCTACTTTTAATAGTCACATAAGTTAATTTATATGTAAAGGAGCTAGCTATATAATTAAGTTGATTTTTTAAAAGAACCTCTTAAAACCCTCTCACTTCCCTGGAGTATTTCAATCACTCCATCAAAATGTCATGGAGAAAAACGTAAAAAGGTGTTTATGCATTCAATAGAGAAAAATTATATTTAGCATTTGCTGGTCTTGTGATAGTCTCCCAGGATCACGTTTTACTCTAGTTTTAAAATTCTTCAATTTAAGCCCATGTTTTAAAATGTGCAGAACACACAGGTGTAGTATAGGGTTTCATCCAAAGACAAGGAACACTGTTTACAAGACTGGCATTTAAAACAACTAACAAAAAAGTCTCAGCAGCACTACTTGCAGCATGAAAATCACGTATGTCCTAGAAGAGACAATGACAACCTTAGCTGACATGAAAAATAAGATGTGCTTGGTGTTTAATGGCTTTGGTGATTTTTTTTAATGTGAACTGCATGTTTTTATAAAAATCCCTTTTAGTCTTCTGTTCTCAAAAGCCAGCTCTCCCATTATTATTCCACATTAGTTCCATTTGCTGATTTGATGAGTAAAGGCCTAGTAGCCAGATGCAAATTCTGTTTTCTCATGTTAATCTAACAAGCAGAATATCAGTGAGTCTGTCATTTCCCAGCCAAAAGCTTAGAGGAGTCAGGAGAATCATTGTGAGGAGCACTGCACAAATCTAAGCAATAGAAGGTAATTATATGAATTGACTTGTTAGTTCTGAAAGTGAACATTTATATGACTAAAATTAAAATAACCATGATTTTTGTGTAAGAACTTGAGCTCTTTCGTGGTCCAGTGATGTTGCTGAATATAAAATACTACTCATTTTTTCCT
This sequence comes from Macrotus californicus, assembly GCA_007922815.1. Taxonomy (NCBI): domain Eukaryota; kingdom Metazoa; phylum Chordata; class Mammalia; order Chiroptera; family Phyllostomidae; genus Macrotus; species Macrotus californicus. Next base: position 12,973 of record VMDR010014511.1, on the reverse strand, counting down.
AAATCACACCCAGACGTGCACAACCTGCTGTAAATGAAGCACAGAGAGAATTGAGGAATCCCACATTTGAATCAATGAGTGATTATCATGAAATTATTTTATGACTCTGATATAGGTAAAAGACAGGTTACAAAGACAGACATGCTATTTAAGAAGTCTGGAGTTCATTGTATTAACAGATTTTCATATTTGGACATTGTTAACTAATGAGAGTTCAATACTTCTAAAATTATTATTCAGGACCATAGCAGGTAAACATCAGGCCAAGGAGAGGCTTAGAAGTAAAGCTTTCTTGTTTCTGAAGACGAAGTAATTACTTTTGCAAAGAGTTTGCATTTTTATGAATGTGAAGAAATATTCTATGTGGATTAGATACCAAAGGATGTTTAGTTTTTGAAATATAAAGAAAATGAAATGCATATATCTAGTTTAATGAGCCCCATTCATTCTAAAATTTGGAACTTCAATTGTTTTAATTTATGATTTGAAGAAACACATATAATTAAAAACAACTGCATCTAGACATAATTTGCAGACACATTATGGTTGTACCTAAACAAAAACCAAGTACAGGGGACATGTACTTTGTCATGTAGTACTTGACAAACAGTACATGCTTTGTAAGCATGTGTTGAATGACTGAATGCACAAGGTTTCTGAAAGACAGTATAGGACAAAAATAAGTCTCCTTATAGATCCTCATTATACTTTCAAATATAGTTAATGGCATGTCTAATTAATGCTTTATTGGCAGTGTCCCTCAAATTTCAATTGCAAACTTTTATTCTCCAGCTTCGGTGAACCTGTTGCACATGGTCAGGTCAGAGATTGAGCCATGTGAGAAGCAGATATTCGGGGAGAAGTGGAGACACAAAAGAAGGGTGTATATCTGTGCAGAGGCAGTGAAGTATACATTTTGAACTATTCAGTTCCTCATAATGTGGGGTTCTCATGGTTGTAGATGTACTTGCTGGAGTAGAGCCTCTGCTTTTTAAAGTCATATATCCTAAAGGTCTCTCTAATCTGAAAAACTGTTAAATAGAGAACAATGCTCTTTGATAATAAATTAGAGCAGTTGAGGATAGAGGGAATAATAGCTCAATGCATGACCATGTACAAAAATTTGGAAACCATATCCTTCTCCTCATTTTATTTTCTCTTTATTTTTTTTTCCTCTGTCCAGGAGGAAATTGGAGGGGCTAAGAAATATAACATCGTAAGAGTAATCACAAAGACCTAGAAAGCTAACATTTGGTCAGGCAGATTTATCTTAACTTGGGGTTCTTTCCATTATGTATTATGGTAGATGTTGTTTACATGACAATCCCCAACCCTCCTACTACATGCTGCCTTCTCCTATAGACCGTGAAAGACCCTCTTTCCCAGTTTCCCTTGCTGCTAGGGAAGGCATATTGGTCCTATCTGAACAATGAGAGGTAAACTTAAATTGCTGGTATTTTCTGGAAAAGCTCTTGCTTTCTGATAAAAAGTGACAAATATTTGTTGACTAAATGATAGGTAGATGGATGAGTGCTTATTTTTCAGAATGAGAAGAAATGATAAAATTGGGTTGCCAAAATTTTGTTTTGCCATTTTACAGTGATTTAAATCACTGACATAGCAGTACGAAATACTGATAGATAACTTCACACCTTGATGTCTCTCACCTGCCAAACAGCTTGATCAAGGTTAAGGAATAATTGACAGACCTTTAAAACAAGAGAAGAATTTTATGGATTACAACATAAATATAATGAAATTTGGGGGTGAGGGGCTATGTACACCAATGAATGAATGTATCTTTAAGATATACCTATTTTATGGCTATACGGAGTTCCTCCTGAAAGAATGAACGTGGAAACACTTCCACTGGCTCCTCCTTTGAAACTATTTGCACGTTGCATAAGTTTCTGAATTGAGCTCTTCCCCATTCCAAAAGGAAGCACTTCCTTTTGACAATGCATAGTGTACTGGAGAGCTTAGTATTCCTTCCTTCCATCCATCCCTTCTGTTCCATGTGCCCCACATGTTCCAGAGCACTAACCTAAGGTTTGCCAATGGGAGGAATGGAAACTACAGTTCTCAGTCACTGTCATTCCTCCATGGTAACATCTACTGATGCATCTGTAAATCCTTTCATGCCTTGCCATATGCTTAGCAACAGAGTCAATGAAATCACTTATTCGTCATCATTCCCTATTGGTCTCAACAGTCCCCCCCACCCCATGACTTTTCTTTTTCTTGTTAACTCCTTCCCCTCCACCCCAGCCCAGAGATTTTTTATTTAGCTTAGAAGAGGGAAAAACTCCAAATACGTAGATTCTAACAAATATTTCTTTCTTAGCTTCAGAACATGAATTTAAACTTGAATGGTCAGAATGTAATGCTATATCTGGCTTCTCCATGGGCTATGAAATCTCCTTCCTGGGGCAGTAAGAGCTCACTGAGAACAGCTCTGCGGTGAAAGATGACGTGGTAGGGCGAAGCAGGCACGAGATTCTGCGATTCCTGCCTGACGACATCATCCACAATTTACCCTATACAGTCCATGGAAAAAATTAATCCTTTCCTCTTTAGCTCATGTTTGTTAATTTATTAATTTATTATTTTATTTTTAGAATAGTGACAATTTTATTTCATGCCCAGTACAGTGCTAGGTATGTCAATATAAGTGCTGAAGAAGACAGACAAGGGCTCTACCTTAACAGATTTGACACTGTAGTGGGGGAGAGAGGTTGTCAATTAAGGAAGTGGAGAAAATAGAGTTACAGACTGTAGAAGCTGATATGAAGGAATAAACAAACGAAGAGATAAAGGGGTGATATTATGTGTGTTGTGTGTGTTGCAGGGCTACTCTACAGGTAATGGTCAGGTTCCTCCACGCTCTGATGTCCATATAACTCTACACGTGCCCCATTCAACCTTTTACCTCTTAGTCCTGGATTACATAGGCACAGAGTCAGGTCTCCACTAACTTGCTTTCCCTTCATTCTGAGCGTCTCCCTGCTCTTTGAAAATTTCTCAAACCAATCCAGTTCACGTACAGCTCTTCATTCTTTGCAATAAGGTAATACATGTGCTTTTTATATATCTGCTTCATGTTTAAGGAAATACCTCTTAGTAATTTGTCTAGTTCTTATTTCCATATGTAATTCATATCATTATCATTCTGTAAACAACTCTTATTAGATAGGGATTAATTAGGGGACCTTTAATGCAAGTATATCTATTTATGCTAGTATGCTTTGTTCTTTTTGTTAACTCTGCTCCAAATTAGCATTCATATTTTTAAGCATAAAATGCTTCCACCCAGTAAGTAAGAAATAAGCTTCTCTACAACAACCAGAAGTTATTAGGTACCCATTATGTGGCAGGAATTGTACTCACTAATTTACATAAAGTGTCTTATTTTATGCATATAATAACCTTAAAAGAGAAGCAGACTCAAGCTCAGAAGGTTACTTCCTTGAGCTGTCTGTACATGCGGGACTACAATGGAATGTGCTTAGAAAGCAGTCTTGCCTCTAAAATGAGCACTTTTTGAAGCATTTTCAACCTCTTCATGTCAATTATTTTGTGTGTAAATCTACCTTAACTGTCAATCAATATGCATGTTAATTTTTTAACGTTAATAAGCACAAATGATCTTTTCTTTTTTCAGGAATAGTAAGAGTTTGTTTTCTAAAATTATGTCCTCTGCTAATAAAATAGAAACACCAGCATACATAAGTCCTCTGTTTTCTCTAGTGAAAGAAGTAACCTCCGTCTTCCAAACAAAGCAATGGCTCCTGCTTATTATTTCATTTAGAGAAAATAAATTACTCAAAGGGCTTTCTAATTGGCAAAGTGCTATTAAATCTGTAATAATCATTCTTTTATTGCACAAAGCACCAGTAATTAATTTATTAATTCAAAAAACAATCCTATGTGGTGGACATACTTTAAATTCACTATTTTACAGATGAAGAAGCACCATCCCACATTACAGATCAGAAACAGAGGTTTAAAATTTTTATATGATTCACCAAAGGCCATACATAGAGCTACTGAGTGGTCGAGTTGTGATTTGATTTATTTTATTTATTTTTATTGATTATGCTATTACAGTTGTCCTGATTTTTTCTCCTTTGTCACCCTCCATCTAGCAGCACAGCCCCTCAGGAAATTCTCCTACCATAGTTCATGTTCATGAGTCATATGTATAAATTCTTTGGCTACTCCATTCCTATACTATACTTGACATCCCCATAGCTATTCTGTAACTACCTATTTGTACTTCTTAATCTCCTCATGTCTTTGCCCATTGCCTCACACCCCGCTCCCATCTGGCAACCATCAAAATGCCTTCTGTATCCATGATTCTGTCTCTGTTCTTGTTTGCTTAATTTGGTTTTTAGATTCAATTGTTGATAGATATGTTTTTTTGCCATTTTATTGTTCACAGTTTTTGTCTTTTTCTTAAATAAGTCCCGTTAACATTTCATGTAATAATGGTTTGGTGATGATGAACTCCTTTAGTTTTTTCTTGTCTGGGAAGTTTTTTATCTGCTCTTTGATTCTAAAAGATATCTTTGCTGGTAGAGTAATCTAGGCTGTAGAGCAGTCTTTACTTTTCATGACTGAATATTTCTTGCCAATTCCTTCTAGCCTGCAAAGGTTCTTTTGAGAAATCAGCTGACAGAGTTATGGGAACTTCCCTGTAGGTAACTAACTTCTTTCTTGGTGCTTTTAAGATCCTCTATCTTTGGCATTTTAATTATGATGTGTCTTGGACTGGGCCTCTTTGCATCCACCTTATTTGGGTCTCTCTGTGCTTCCTGGACTTGCATGTCTATTTCCTTCACCAAATCAGGGAAGTTTTTTATCATTTTTTTTCAAATAGATTTTTAATTTCTTGCTGTTTCACTTTTCCTTCTAGCACCCCTATGATGTAAATGTAAGAATGCTTGAAGTTGCCTCAGAGGCTCCTTACGCTGTCCTTTTTTTTTTGGATTTTTTTCTCTTCTTGTTGTTTTGATTGGTTGTTTTTTGCTTCCTTATGTTCCAAATCATTGATTTGATTCTTGGCTTCATCCATTCTATTGTTGTTTCCTGGTAAATTGTTCTTTATTTCAATTAATGTATCTTTTATTTATGACTGGATCTTTTATATGCTGCTGAGGTCTTTACTAATTTCCTTGAGCATCCTTATAACCAATGTTTTCAACTCTGCATCTGATAGATTGCTTATCTCCATTTTGTTTAGTTATTTTTCTGGAGTTTTGATCTGTTTTTTCAGTTGGACCACGTTTCTTTGTCTCCTTGTTTTGGCAGCTTCCTTGTGTTTGTTTCTATATATTAGGTAAAGGTGTTTTGACTCTGTGTCTTGGTGGTATGGCCTAATGGGGTCCAGTGGCACAGCCTCCCCTATCACCCAAGCTGGGTACTCAAGGTGTGTTGATTGAGTACACCTTCCTCTTATAGTTGAGCCTTGGTTGCTGTTGGCAGATCAATGGGAGGAATTTACTCAGGCCAGGCAGCTGCAAAGACTGGATGTGACCAGTTACCACCAACCTCCGCCCTCCATGGAGGATGAGCTGTGCAGGGGCAGGGTGGTGGTGCTCCGACATGGTCTGTAGCTGTCCACTGGGTGCACATGCCCTGGGGTTTCCCAAGTAGGGCGGACCAAGGTCAGCCCCGACTTGTGTTTTTCCCCAGGCCACCCTATCTGATCTATAAAGCAATCTGAGATGGCTGCTACTTGTGCTGGGCTTGGAGATTCCCAAGCAAAGCCAAGCTGTGAATGTGGGCTGGCTGCTGCTAGTGCCAGGCGTGGGGCTCACTGAGGCCAGCTGTTGCTTGTTTGAGAGGATTTAAGAAGTTGTGCACTATGGTCCAAGACCAGCCATTCATATGGGAAAGCAGCTTGTGTGACCCTGTAAGTTGTGTGGGGCAGAGTCTCTGGGGATCTCCAAGGAGGGTGAAACAGTGTTAGGTTGATGGAGTCCCAGATATGGCACCAGTCTGCCATCTCCATGGTTCCGCAGGGGGAGGGTTCAGAAAAGAGACAATGGCCTCTGCCCTCCTTGATGCCAGACATGTCAGCCTCTCCCAACGTGCCACTGGTGCCCTTCAAGCTGCCACCCTGGCACTGGAGCTCAGAGGGAGTGAGCATGAGTAGGTGAGCCCATGTGTGGGTTACTCAAGAGGAACTGCTTGGGGCTCCAGAAGTTTCTTCTGATGACTCAATCCCGGCTGGTTTCTGGAGCCAGAAGTTGTGGGGACTTATCTTCCTGGCACTAAAATCCTGGGGTTGGAGGCCTGGTGTGGGGCTGGGGCTCCTCGCTCCTGAGATATCCCTCCCAAATTTTTATTCACCACATGTGAGTGTGGGATCAGCATGTTTGACATCCTTGCCCTTCTTACCAATTCCATAGCTGTTAGACTTCCATGCAACTCGATTTCTGATGCTTCTGAGTGATGGTTGGTCGATATTTTAGTTGTAATTTTGATGTGGTTGTGTGAAGAGGCGAGCTGTGTCTTTCTATACCATCATCTTGACTGGAAGTCAATACAACTAATTCTTGATAAGTAATTTGATCCTGAAGGGTCTGGCTGCCTTTTCAAAAATATCCATAAACATATTCTAAATTCTAAAGCAAAAACTAGAATTCTTTTAAAGACTTGAAATAATTATATCTATTTTTCATTAAGTTACTTAAATTTTAATGAAGGCTTTCTAAGGGAATTGAAATTCATTTTCTAGAAGCCCATCTCCCTAAGACCTCAATGACTAAAATGCAAAAATTTGAAAACTTTAGGCTTTAAGTGATAAAAGTGATTTATTGAATTATATGGCAATAATCACACATATAAATTCTTCTATGAGATTAGTCAGCTATGTGCTGCCCTTTAAAAGCAACCAAAACTGCTGACAGATTTCTGTGAGCTATCTGGCAATAAGATTTTTTATCAAATCATGCCCTTTTGTTTTTTGGCTCTGAAACTGTTTGCAAGTTCACCCTTAAGAACTGTAAGGTAATAGTCACCAATAGCTTATTTATAATATACTGCAGTTCTTCCAGAGCACATTGTGGGTTAAAAAGAAATGTTTACATTTTTGCTGTGATGGAAAGAAAAGAGGTCTAAATATTAATCTGTTATGGGTTAGCCCAGCTATCCCAATTCTGTTCACAGTAAGCTAGTGAAGATTAGCAGTTACAAGAGAATATTTTGAGATGAGTAGTTGTTATAATTATTAATAAGCTTAAAAGGTTTAAATAACTATATTTATGTGACATAAATAAGCCTTGTGGCTTTTAATATCAGATAATTATGATCAAATTATATTTAAATGGTATATCAGGAATCATGCATTTTGTCATCTAGATGGAAGAAACGAAAGAGATATTTATCATATGTGAAAGTAAAGTGAGGAGAAAAATATCGGAATACAGTAGTCCTTATCTGTACTTTCAGCTACTTACTGTCAGTTGCAGTCTGAAAATATTAAATGGAAAATTCCAGAAATAAACACTTTATATAAGTCTGAGGTTGCACATAGTTTTGAGTAGCATGATAAAAATCTCACACCATCCAGCTTCATTCTGTCTGGGGCATGAATCATCCTTTCATCCAGTGTGTTCATGATGTATACACCACTCGCCCATTAGTCACTTAGTAGCTGTCTCAGTGAATAGAGTGACTGTCATAGTATCTCATGCAGTGGCAGTGGTTGAGTTCAAGTAGCCCTTATTTTACTTAATAATACCACATTCATCAAACTATAATTATAGCATATTGTTATAATTGTTGTTTTATTATTACTGTTAATCTCTTAACTGTGCCTAATTTATAGATTAAACTTTATCAGAGGAATGTACATATAGGAAATAACCTAGTATATATTGGGTTTGGTAATATTTGACATCTCAGGAATCCACTGGGGGTCTTGTATGATATCTCCCACAAACAAGAGGGCCTACAGTACAAGTATATTCATTTTAGGTGATGTGCGGTTAGAAAACCAGTGCTGATATGTTTTTGTTGTTGTTATTACTGGTCCATATAAGATAAGAAATTGAAAGTAAGCATTTAGGAATTTGCCCTATAAATAAATGTATAGTAAATACCACACTAGAATAAGAAATTAGACTGAAACTATATTGAGATAACGTGGTAGCTTTTTTGTTGGAATCCTCAAGTGTTTGAAGAGATGCACTTCTCATGTGGTTTAAACATACCTTGGCCACTTGTGATTATTTCTTTATAATCTCAGGTGGCATATCTGATCCATGGACAGTCAATGAAACTCTTGAGCTTCATGAAAGTACATTTGGAGAAATGATAAGGAGGCTCTATTCCTGAGAACAAGAATCATTTAGGTGTTAAGAGCTGACACTATTACCTCTGACTGCACAGAAGGAAAGATACAAATAGCCAGGCCAGCTATGAGCAGGAATACAGAAAGAGTGAAGGACTGACCTATCCCTTCAACTGTTTATCTGCTTTCCTTCCAGCGAGGGCTTTCTGTGTAACAAGGCTCAAGTCAATGAAGAATCATCATAAGTCTGATAGGTTATTGTTTTCTTTATGGAAGAAAAGGAGCTGCTTATGCCTCCCCTTTGCCTTCTTTGTGACTTGACCAAGACTAGAGCTGCAGTGGTCCCCTTTTGCTGAAGGGAAGCAAAATGAGGCACTTGGGTGCATTATTTTAAATTAAATTTACTTAAGAAATAGCCAGTACAAGAGGAACACTCTGACCTGGCTTTGTCCCCTGAAAGCAGAAAATAAATCTCTGATCGAAACTTACCCTCCCTGTACTAGAAGGGTAGGGGCATCCTTATCACTAGAGACAGGGAAGTTACGGCTAGGAAAGCTGAATCAGGAAACCTTTTTACTTCTTTGCTAATTTGCCATCCCAAGCCTAACTCCTTTGTCTTGTCAATTCTTCACAAATGTACTGTTTCCTTGTCTAAAAGGTACAAAAGCTGCCTTCTTTGGTCACTTCTCTGAGTTTCATATTTTTATGGGCTCCCATATGTATGAAGTTAAATTTGTTTTCCTCCTGTTAATCTGTTTTATGTCAATTTAATTATAGGACCAGCCAAAGAACCTAGGAGAGGAGAAGGGAAAAGCTTTCCTCCTCTACACAGGCAAGAGAGAAGGCCTTGTAGAGGGAAGAAGGGGAAGGGAAGCAAGGGAAGGAAGGGCTCGTAGAGGTACATGCTCTCCTAACACTGGGCCTCTACACCAGCAGTGGTAACTATTTGTCTTCATCATTTCTGCTATTGGAGAAAAAGAACTCCTATTTGTTTATACTTTCCCGCACCCAATAGTCTACTATTTGTTCCTGAGTGAACTTCTTTCTGATAATAGGGCACCGTAATCTCAAGAAGAAAATCTAGGCACCATATCAAGACAGAAATGGATCTGTTTATGATTAAACCTGAGCTCAGAGAACCACCATTGAAAAATATGTAGTAGATGTTTACATTTTCAAATTGAGAGAAACAGGCAACAATTCAAATAGGATGGGCCATCTTGAAACCTCAAAGAGTGTTTTTGAAAGACAAAAACATAATAAAACTGAATATTACCACCAACTAGATCTATTAGAGAAAAAATATCCAAAGGTTAGAGTCATTCATTTCTCCAAGTATTTGCATATTTACTACATGCCAAGCACTTTTTTTGCTATGGTTTCTTATACAATTTCTGATAATATGGGATATAAGAAATATGCAACCAATGGCCACAGTGAAAAAAGAATTTTTAAAGTATATGTTTTATTCATTTTTCAAAATTTTTGTCAGGGAATTTGGAACAGATCTGGTTAATGGATGTGATATTTATGCAGAATAAACTGGAATGATGCTGGCACCTTATAAGGAGATAAGTTCCTTAAAATGGCTAAAATGCAAGGCAAGTGGGAAAATTCCAGAATCGACTGGAGCACTTGAATCAGTCTCGGTCCCCCTGGATCACATTAACACTTATATATCTTGTAAATCTGTACCTGAATAGCTTACACAATTATGCAGTAGCAGTAAAAAGATTGAAAGTAGAAAAAACAGCGTTTTTCATCCTTATGATGAAATATATCTACCTAAAATGCACATGTTTGTCATCTTGTAGCATTGCATTGAACAGAAGAAAGAATTGTAAGACATATTGTCTAGTGTAAAATATGTCTAGATTTTTAAGTTTGATTTTCTCCCTTCTTTTGTTATAGGTTTTTTCATTCCAGCCAAAGGTGCAAAAGAGAAAGAGAAACACTGTCAGTTCATTTTACTCCATGCTCAATCTAGTCACAAGTACACAGAAATTTAAAGACCACAACACCTCTTAGGTAATATAGGGTTTTAAGTCATTGTTGCATTTCCTGTTCTCAATGACTTTGTGTGTGTATGAGGAGGGTGTGTTGGTGGCGGATGGAATTTAATAGCACGTAGTTGTGATTTTAGGGGCTATCTAAAAGGCACCTCAAGTCACGTGATGCAAGAGGCACAGAAGTTAGAGAAGCTGCCAGTCACAACCTTGACGAGATTGGAATCATCTTTTACACATTTCCTATTGTTTATATAGTAATGCAAATATTAAACCCGTCTGCTTGACTACTGGATACTTGCCCAGATGAAAGAGACAATTTTACATCTTATTAAAGTGACAATGGCAGAGAGTTATAAGACTTTTCGTTTGATAAGATTTGAACCTAGGCATGTAGAGAAGGAAGTGAAAGTGAAGGAAGGAAAGATGCCAAAGCATGTGGAGCTAGAGCTACGCTCAGGCAACCTGTGGGCCCTTTACAGAGAACAGCCCTGCCTAGAGAGTTTTACATGCTCTTCCTTTAGGCTTCATCACTGTGTTCGTATAGCGGTATTGGTAGCCAGCAGAGTTAGGCAAAGAGAAAAAAGGCTGGGTGTAAAACAGAAAGCTATGTTAACTGCCCCCCATCCCCCACCCGCCCCACCACACCGAATCCCCTTGATAGAGAGGAGCACATGGTATTTTCTGCCATGTAAAAACAGAGGTCTCTACTTTGTGCCATTGTATGTAGCCAAGAAGTACGGCTTCCCTTTTCTCTGCTTATTGTGTCATGTTAGGCTGACATGTTTCTGTCAGCTTAGTATGAAGGAGAGAGATGTATTATAAAAACAAAAATTTCAAATACAAAATCAGATTTCTCGTTGTGGATAGTCCTTTGTTATATCTGCTCACATTTATTGTTTTTCCTCCTTCCCAGATGTTCTCTGTAAATCTACATTCTGACCAGTGCTGATTTTATGCCTTTCAAACAAAATTTCTGTCATGTTTTATAAAATTATTTCTAAATTTAGTTGGAAAACATAAACTAAGTGAAAAAATTAGCAGGAAATCTTTACTTTGGATAGCACAGAATACTTGTATCTCCAATAAAACTGATAATGAAACCAATGAGGGATGACGAAGAGAACACAGATTTTAAATGCAATCCATTCAAAACCAAAAGTGGTCCCAGGTAGCTTTGGCTTGACTTACAGGCTAGGCAAAGATCAAAGGTCACTTTGCACCAGTCTAATGTTAGAACTTTCACATTCAGCCTATGTCATTAATTATTCCAGGACATTTCTTTAGGTAAAGAAAAGCCGAAGCCTGGACCATCAGAACCTACAGTAGAAAGATACTCTTCACAATTGGTACCTTATTACAGTGACATGTGGTGGTTGTCTGGCCAACTTCTGAGTATCCAGACACGTTTTTTCTTTGTCTTGTGATTATTCTATAATGCTACAGTGTATGCTGGTTGCCTGGATGCCAACTTGTTCTTACTGAGTTAACTGGTCCTTTAGAGGGAGAGTGAATGCTCACTTCTTAGACAAAGTTTGGTGGTAATCAAATTGGATGGATATTATAATCTATTTAAGCTAGTTAAATTTTATTTTGGAAATACCTGAACTCTGAGTGCTATTCCAGAGGGCATAATGAGACTACATACTAATTCCAAACTCTAGGTAATTTTCACAGTCCAGTCTTTTTATACTGAGATACTGCAGCCATTACCTGTTCACTCACAGCAGACCAGTCTGGCATCATATGAGAAAAGAAGATTAGAACAAAAAAAAATACCCACTCTGCTCTGGACAAATCTCCTAAATAACAAGAAATATGCAGAAATGTCAAACTTGTATTATTCTTCCCCGAATATGTGTCCAAAACGTAAACTTGAGCACAGACTGCTGGGTAAATTCCTGAAGTCCTCCAAAATTACTCTCCAGCTATAGGCAATGTGGGTACTGTGGTCTCTGGTGCTTTTATAATATATATGCTCATATTTAGTAAAGCTGATTTTACTTTAACATTATAAAACAAATAATTACAGATACACATGATGCATATCTATAAGATATTTGTTAGCATGCTCACATTTAATAATGCTGATTTTACTTTAATATTAAAAAAACTATGTGCTATAAAACAAACAGTTTTATGCACACATGTGACATATCTATGAGATTCTGTTATCAACATATCTTCATGCATGGCTCAAATGAATCAGCCTCATACCTTATAGGCATTCAAAAGAAATGCAGACTTAAAGATCACCATAAAATTCACTTTTTGTTTCAACTCTATGCAGTCAAGAATTTTCTTGATTTTATTTCTTGGTAGCTAGTTCTAGCTTAGGATAAAACCCACATCCAGATGTTCCTTAGCACGAGACTGCTGAACCAAGGCTATATTATTTTTTGTTCAACCACCTGTGTATTAGCATCTGTTTCCACTTTTATATATGCAGTTTTCTACATTGATTGCCATCACTTTCATTATTTTTACAAACTACATAATGTAGCAGTCTCAAGACTCCCACATTCCAATCTCCTAGATTAGTTTACTATAAAAATACACCACAGTGTTTTCAGAACTCTAGCATCTTCCTGTCTAAAGATAGATGATTCAGTTACACAAGTCTTTTTTTATTCCAAAAACATACTAATTACATCTAATTATATTA
>VMDR010014510.1:0-23452 GCA_007922815.1 Macrotus californicus | reverse complement strand
ATTATTATATGAAATATTAAAGGGACTTATTTAAGAAAAAGAAGATCAAAACTATGAACAATAAAATGGCAATAAACACATATGTATCAACAATTGAATCTAAAAACAAACTAAGCAAACAAGCAGAACAGAGACATAATCACAGATATGGAGAGCATTTTGATGTTTGCCAGATGGAAGGGGGCTGTGGGGAAATGGGTGAAGAGGTGAGGGGATTAAGAAGTACAAATCACTAGTTACAGAATAGGTTTGGGGTAACCAAAGAACTTACACGCATGACCAGTGGACATGAACAAAAGTGTGGCAATAGCCTGAGGGAGTTGGGGGGGTGCTTAGTGGAGGGGGGCAAATGTGGAAAAATTGGTACAATTGTAATACCATAATTAATAAAATACAATTTTAAAAAAGGCATTGTCAACCAGAATGGTACTTATTTCTCTTCCTCCTCCTCCCCTTCCTCCTGTTCCACCACCACCATCATCACCACCATCATCATCACTACAATTAATTGAACAACTACTTGTTGCAGGCACCATCCATTTAACATGTCACCTTCACAAGTGTTATTTATATCAAATTGTCCTCAGTCTTAGCTGCACCTTAGAACCTCAAGAGCTTTTAAAAATACAGCTTCTCGGGCCAGTTACAGACCTATTATTTCAGAAGTTTTGAGGGTTACGCCTGGACATCTATATTTTTTAAGTCCATCCAGGGGATTCTGATGCACAGTGAATATCAAGACTCACTGTTTTCTTTTTTCAAGATTATTTATTCATTTTTACAGAGAGAAAAGGGAGGGAGAAAAACACAGAGAGAGAGAAATCAATGTGAAAGAGAAACATCGGTCAGTTTCCTCTCAAATGCACCCTGACCGGGGACTGAACCTGCAACCCAGGCATGTGTCCTGACTGGGAATCGAACAAGCAACCTTTTGATTTGCAGAACAACACTCAACCAACTGAACCACACTGATCAGGACAAGAATCACTGTTTCTCTACACTGTCTCCAAACAGCAACAAGTACTTGGGATAGAAGCTACACTGACATGTGTCATATTCTTTTCAATCTAAAGAGATAATACTTCCTAAAATTTATAAAGCACAAGAGCGAAAATAGCCTAACAAAAGGAATCATTTTCCTAATACTTTTAAATGAGAAGAAATGACCATAGAATTAGTAGGCTTTGAAATTCATCCTTCTGAGTACAAGCTAGTAACAGTAAGAACTACCAAGACCTTAAGCTCTCAGCCTTGGGGTTTGATTTTCAGTGTACTTGTCAACGGTGTCAGATTTTTAGTCACATCCAGCAGATAAAAGATGTTGCCTACCACAGTAAAACCAAATCAATATTTGGAACTGTGAGATTTCATGCTCCATAACCCAAAGTATTCCTGGAAATACACCTCTCCACAGCTACTCTTTTTTACCATGAAACCCATTTTGAAAAGAATGTGTCACCTCCTAGTATCCCTGTTCATGAAAAGTCCCTGCTTGGCAGCCTGCGTGCCCCAGAGAGTAACTTTTAAGTTTTCTGTAGCAATATCTCTCTGCGCAGGGGACAAGCTAATAACTTTACCCATCCTGACATCAAATTCTCTTTGGCCAAAGTGGTATCTGAGAAACACCTCAAAATCCCCAAATTCAAATGGATGTGTTTTGTTTTCTCCTTTTTCTCAGCTGAGAAGATGCTGATTCACACAGAGCTTGTGACAAGAGGCCCTAAGGGACCACTTTGTGAGCATTCTGCTAGAATATGGAGAGAGGAAAGGGATTGTTTTCAGAGAACTACAGGTTTGGCCGACCGCTCACTGGCAGCACACAGAGCCTCTCAGCAGAGGCTCTTACCGCACGTGCAAGTACATGAAGACACCCACATCCATTCGTTGAAGTTACCCACACAAACGCTGCGTGCCCGCCAGCACTGGGGTGGGCTTGATCCCACGGAGGTATGTGAGAGAGAGACAGTGTTCTAAGTAGCTGCTACTTTATTCCTGTGCAATCAATACTTTTAATTTTCTTGGGGTAGAATTATGGAAATGCTTAGCATGTTTTCTTCTACAGGTTCACAGTGGCTTCCCTACAGAGAGACCTCTGTGCTCTAACTAGAACAGTAATGAATTCAGTAAGACATAATGTATCGTTTTTCCTCCTACAATTTACTGAATGCAAACCTTGTTCATTCATCCCATAATTTTATCCCTGACTGCTAAAAGAAATATTTAGAATGATGGTATAAAGATAGCTGTGTCAGAGAAATGAGGCTTAAATAGTATTTACTTCTAATTGTACGTGTGTGTGTGTGTGTGTGTGTGTGTGTGTGTGTGTGTGTTGGGCAATCAGTCATTAATCACAAATACACTAAACACTGTCTAGGTCGAAACACAGGGAGCTGCGTCAGGGAATCCAAGCAGTTCTCAGCTGCCGTCCTCTTCGAGGAACTTAACAAGAAGTAAGAGAGATTTCCATTTTGAAAGTACCTGTTTTCAGAAATGGTTTGTAAAGAAGACAAATTAGCAAGCTGAGCACCCAGGGAAATTTTTCATATACCTTGGCCCTTTTTTGTTATTATTAGAATCATTAAAATCACTGCTGGCGACACATAAAACACCTAAAACAAAAGAAGAGAATAATTTGTTTTCATACAAGGTCTGTCACCGTAATGCAGCATGGTGTATATGGGGTCAGTCAGTGAATGCGTGACATCAGCATAAATACGGAAGCTGCACTGGTTTACACCTGATTTTTTGTAGCCTGTCAATAATTTACAGCAGCAAACATTCGCAGATGAACTCACACACGCTGGCACAGCTGCTGCGTACCACAAGTCTCTGTGCATTTGCCCGTGTCCTTCCTCTCGACCCAGTTAGGTCGTGGATTTTTGTCTTGGAAGGGCTACACCAGCTCTCCCAGCACTGCACATTCTGCTCTTATCTCCCTTACTCAGCAGCCTCGCGCTTGCCTTATATCTTCCCCACCCTTATTATTGAAGTATCTGTTTTTAAAGTAAAGTCCTGTGTTTACTGTAGTATTTCTCATGTCTTAGGAATTTAACAGTTCTTTTGAAAGCCTACCAAAACTAATATTAGAATTATTCTTGTTTTTGTTAGCACTGTGATCACAAAGTGGTATAGGTTTTGAGTGTTCTGCCCCAAATCTGTTTTCCCCATGAGTTCTGGTACTTTTTTTGCATGATTTTGCAGAATGCAAGGTTTTCCAGGAACACATATACAGGCCACATGGGAACTGGAGAAAGAATCACTGTGGGCACTGGAAGATGATCGGGGATGGCATTAGTGTTACAGAGCCTGATTCGGAAGCTGATGGAAGACTGAGACTCAGTTAAGCACAGACGAGATAAGATGGGGGGAATACAGCGTGGGGCAAAGAGGGAAAAGCCATCAAAGTAAACCGTGTGTGTAAAACCAACAGTAAAATGAAATCAAACAGGTCTGCCAAGAATATAAAGCCTAAGGTCCTAAAGCTTCTGTAAAAAGTGCCCGCCACTAGAAAGCCACTAGAGACTTCAGGGTGGAGGTGAGGAATTGGCATTGACAAAGCAATTCCTTTTAGTGTAGCAAGGGCTTCTCAAAATATTCTAGTCTATCTTCATTTTTTCTGTTTCAAAAACTAAAGTCCACGTACGTGACTGACGTGTTCATGTTCACATTTACTCATGACCTGTGTCTCCTTGTCCCCAGGCCAAAGTTCTATGACTGTACAAAAGGCATTTAAATAAGAATCTGATGATGGCAATGAGCCAATGAAGATCTGGTCTATGCAGATACTGTTAGAAATAGAGGGGAAAGAATTTATTCATGAGACTTCATGAAGAAAGGATCTCTATTTAGGCATAGTGAATGGTGAATGAGTGATGATTTCCGAAGTAGTAACTTTACATATATCATTCTGTATATAACAAATTACTAGGGTTAATTCACCTTTGTCTTTGGTGATATTATATAAACTACTCAGGTAATATTTGATAATACTTAGCAGGTACTTTCAGGGTTAAAAATGTAGACAGTATGTGGCTCATCTCTGATAATAAGATCACATTGAGGCAAAAAGAAAAGTTAAACCATGTAGAGGATGGTGGAACTATTCCGTGAAGCTGGAGCAAGACTGAGTTCTACTCTACTTTTTCCAGGAAGGGAGTTGTCAAACCAGAAGACCCTCCTCCCTCCATGATCTGGCTGTCTAGGAAGAGAATCAGTGGAGACACTCCCGTTGTGCTAAGGAAGCCAGACCTTCATAGCCACATGGATAGCAAATGATATCTGTGGAGCATGTACAGAGCCACCTGGGGCAGTGAGCTGGCCCTTTAGGGAGATCTCACCAGAGCAGCATTTCCTTGGTGCCGTCCAGCTTCTAAAGTCTAAAATTATTATTGCTGTCACTCTTCGCAGGGCTCACCATTCTGCGAAGGACTAACACCATTCTCTCACGTTAAGCAAACTCACAAAAGACTGATGCATCCACCAAAATACCAACGAAAAAATCGGACCGCAATACAGAAGAAAGCGCATTTGCTTTGAAAACCCGTTTAGGAAGCCAAAACATAATCAACGATTGTTGAGTGAATAAAAGCAAAAAGAGGAGAATCATGCAAATGACCTCAAAGCCCAGCAATGACAGTCACCAGAATCGACAGGCAAGTGGATCTGCCAAACAGATGAGAAGGCACACGTTCACCAGCGAGGGGTGCCGTAAACTGGCTTTAAAGGAACATTTCCGTGAAATGGTTTGTAAAGAAGAACAACTTGCTGTTAGCTTTGTGAGCAATTATAAGCAACTACGTGGGAGTTAGTTAGAATCTTGACATGATATGCAAGTTAAAAATAATTCGAAGCAAAATTTCACCTTGCTGAAAGCTCATGTTTGTCAAAACTATTCTAAGAACTCTTTCCAGGTAATTTCAGATTAATCTGATAACAGCTGCTAATTAGACTATGAAGGAAAGTAGAGAATTAATTGTGGTTATCTTGGAACAACAGTCTTCCAGAAAATTGGGGTGGGACAGAGACTTGCTTCAAGTTGCTTACTTCAGAAGTAGGGAAACTGAACAGGAAGTCTGGAGAGAAAAGCAAACAACATTATTGGAGAAAAAGCAAACTTTTTAATGCTGCCTATAAATGTGACTCACATAATAATATTAGATAAAAACAAAATACGTTTTATTCCATTGGATTTAAAATGGATTATTAAAATTAATGGCACAAAACATTCATCAAATTAAAATCTTACATACTCTCTGCAAAATCTCGTAATTTTGTTTGGTATAATGTTTCATTACTCTTCCAAGCCTGGCTTGGACCTTTCAGATGTTTTCAAATCTTTCATTAAAAGAAGCTTCTACTTTATCTAATGTGGTACAATGATAAAAAGATCAATATAAGGTAATGAGCTCTCCTGTCTGCTAATATTGTCAAGATATACACTCTGCCAGATAACATCAAGTTCTGTAGAGAAGTTTTCTTGGAATAAAGGGATTTGATAGTACAGGGCAGCAAAATGCCTAATTTGGCTGCTATTTCCAAGAGGTTTGGCTTTTTCTTGTGATTCTGACCCTAGAATGTAGCTACCCCCTTGCAAAGCCTTCCACTCATCTTCATGGTGACTCTTTGTGACAGCAATATACTACTGTCAGGCTGGCCTTCCTGAGTGCGGAAAACATGATTTTACTGCAAGGATGAGTAGACTGTAGCTATAACACATATGCAAGAGAAGATACAATCACAGAGGAAAATCCAAGTCCAGCTTTGTCTCTCCCTCAATTACAGAGAGTTCTGATTGTCAAGTTAATTCATTCTACCATTTTCCTGGTCTGAAATGCTTCTACTTGTAAGCTGGTAGTTTCTTTCTTTTCTTTTCTTGTTCCTTTTTAGGCTAAATTCTTCTCTTCTACTTATTCAGACAATCTTTCCATCCTCATCATTTAATTACTACTAACTCATTTGCTTACTGATGCATCACATAAATAGTTCCTAGGCAAGAGGACTATGCTAAGGATTGGTGACAATATAAAAATGTAAGACATAGTCTCTAGTCTCCAAATGCTATACTCTAAGTGGGAAAACGGGTTAATTTACACAGTTAAACAAAAATACGGGTTATTCAAATAGAGTCTATTCCACCAATAATTAGAGCAGAAAGTACTTATAGAATTCAAAGACTGAGAAAATGGGTGTGGGCAGGGCGCACTTGTAGCCATGTGGGATGGAACAATGAAGAGTCTAATTTTGGGTGGTGGACCTTTTCTTTTTATCTTCACCAGAGGACATTTCATTCATTGCTTTCAGTGAGAGAAGAAAAAGGGTCAGAGTGGGGAAAGAGAGGCAGAAAGAAACATCGATTGGTCACTTTGTCATATGTGACCAGGAATCAAACCAACAAGCTAGGTATGTGCCCAGACCAGGAATTGAACATACAACCTTTCAGTCTACAAGAGGATGCTCCCACCAACTGAATCACACTGGCCAGGGCAGTGTGGTGGACCTTTTGATAAATTCTCAGTGAAGGATAAACTATGGCACTTCCTATTAAAAAACAATATTGTTAGACAGTGTAAAATGGAGGGTTAGAGCCTGAACTGAGAGCCAGAGCATCTGTTTCAAATCCTGGATCTGCTACTCAGCAAGTACAGGTAGGACATACAACTTCCCTGTAACTTGGTTTTCTCACCAATAATATAGACTTGTGTTAAGTATGAAATACTGAACCTCACACAGAGTAAGTGCTATATAGCACTTACTCTGTGTGAGGTTCAGTATAGAAAACATATATATATATTATATTATTAATTATTATTATTATTTTATTAATTATTATTATTATTATATTATTACTATTGCTACTATTAATTGCTAAGGACGCTGAGAGCTTCTAAAGACAGATATAACTTCCCAGCAACACTCCTAGCCACAGAGATATGGATCTAGTCTTGAATGCAAAAGACAGGTCACTCTCTTTTTTAGTAACCAGATTCAATCAACAGAAACAGTAATTTTGGTGAGGGGAGTTTAAAAAGGTATAAGCAGAAGTGAGAAAAAGAGGAGGAAAAACAGGTGAAGGTGATCAGATCTCCAATTTCAGATTATACTTTCCAAACCAGCTCAAACTACATCGCATGAGCCTTGACTTAATCACAAAATGGGCACAGCTTTCTTCTCTTCATGTTTCAGTAAAATTTTCCAAATTTGAAAGTAATTTTCCAAAGGCTTTCTTTGTCTCTACCTTCCTATTTTGTGTATTAACAGCAAAAGCTGGCTCAGAAGCACAGCTTGTTTTTCTAAGCACCCTTCTCACTTGCCTGTAGAACTGTCTAACTCTTCATCCTTGATGACTATCAATAGATGCTTTAACTTATCATTATGAGTCCCAGAAAAATGCCATGTGCTTTGCTCTTCCATGTCTTGACTGACATTTAAAAATATTGTTGGTGGCAGCTGGACAAATGCTTTTTGGTGGCAGCTGGAGTGGGTGAAGGTCTCTGATATTTAGAATCAATGCCTCAAACTGTGATTTTTATGGAAACATTTGGAAGAAGAATTCGTGAGCAGGGAGTGCCCATGAGATAGAAAGGCAGGGCATCTTCAAATGGAGATGAAAACTGAAATCAACACTAAATGCTGGGAACTGCACTGGACAAGTAAGTTGAAAATTGAGTCTTTATTTATTTTAAATGTGCCATTTCAGTATCACATTTATATGTCGTTCTGTTAAGGAGACCAAGATAGTTCAACTAACCTGAAATAATTACCCCGTGGGACAGTTCAGAGGAAAAGTGTTATTATCATCATCATCATCATTATCATCACGGAAGCAGCATCTGTACTAGGTAACAAGTACTTTGAAACAAGTTTCAGATTTCGAGGAAGCTCATATATTAAATAGAACACCACTTATATAAAGTTGTATCATTAAAAAATCAAGAGTAAAGGGAGTTCCCATAGGAGAGAATAAAGAGAGACAGAGGAGGGAAATGGGAAAAACTGATGAGAAAGGCAAGTTAATAAAACACATCAGAATTGAAGGGTGACACTGTTTTCCTTTGCATCTGAGCGCTACCAGTGTGGAGATCAGAATGGGTTTCTCCTCATTCCCTTCTAAAGCTCACGGTTGCTATTCCAATTGCTGCAACTATTGAAAAGAGGTGAGAACACTAGAAATCCAACATACTTTTCAAAATTCTTCAGAATAAGACAGAACACAGACCTTAAATCCTGAATTCTGGGGATGTGCACGGACATGTGTGGGTGTAATAGCATGTAAATTAGGAGCATTTAGGATGATCTAAAGCCCTGGTATTGTCCAGAAGGAGAGTAACGATGTTCATTATAGATTATGTTAACTATGATGCATAGCTAGGATGAACACTGAAAGAATACACACAGTGTATGCAAATTCAAAACAGTAGATGGAATGAGAAAAAATTCCAAAAGATCATAGGAAAGAAAAGGCATAATAACCAAACAGACAGAAAACTCATGATAATATACTAGGCAAATATTAACCCCTCAGATGTCACAGGGCTTGCGGCCTCACTTCAGTCGGGTCTCTGTTCAAATGTCATTTCTTTATGGAGCCTTCTAGGACCACCCTTTGTAAGGTAGCAAGCCCCCTGACACTGCTTTTCTCGTTATCACAGTGCATATCTCAACTGACTGATTCTTCAGTCCCTCACCACCCTCTCTCACTCATTCAATGACAACAAGCATTTTTTTATGTTTTTTGTCACTAATAAATCCCTAAGCACCTAGGACAGTACCTGGTACATGGTAGGCATCCTAATTATTGTTGAATCAATGTACAGAATATAATTACTTTTTATCATGCCATTCAGACAGTCCCAGGTGACTTTGACCATCACCTTTATCCTTTATCAGCCCCTGACAACCCTTCCCCATGGGAATCAGGTGGGCAATAGCTGCTCTGCCCTTCTCCTGTCAACAGGGGATTCTGAAAAATCTCAGCCCCCTTTCTTCCCAGTGAAAAGGGAGAGGAGGCTTAAATATGTATTAAAATTCACTCGGGGTTATTTACTCTGTGTTATTAAAATGTTACTAAACTTTGTTCACGCTGTCTATTGTTCACTGTCAACAGGTATAAATCATCTTCCTAAGCTTTCTTTTTGCAACCTTTGTTATTTTAAGAAGAGACTATTTTAGAGCAAAAAATAAGAGTGCTTCTTTGATATCTGTGTTCTTGGGGGCATGAGGATGTCTAGCCATTTATTTGGGGCATATTTCACAGAATTTAAGAGAGCCCATTTTGGAAAATCACTGCAGTCTCATCCCATTGTACCTCCCATTAAATTACTTATGTTTTGTTTCATTCTGAATAATAGTTTGTCATAAACCAATTCTTTGGACCTTGGAACCCACATTTTGCTTTGAGAGGGACTGAGTATAAAGTCACAATTGTTAAATTTGAAGCTCTTCAATCGGTGGTTTGTAGTGTTTTTTTTCCCCTGAAATTATAGACAAATGTTAAACTTTGAAATGTCATCTCTTCATTGCCAAATAGTCAATCCTTTCCTTGGGAAATTGCTGGTTCTCAGATCACTGATTCTATCTTTTCAATTGCACTATATTCCCAATACGAAATTTTAGTGATTGTAACTTGGCCAGAGTGAAACAAAAAAACCCCTCAAAGCCAGGCATTTTATAAATAGATGTCTTATATTTTAATAAAAAATATCTTTAAAATGTTCCTTTCTTGAAACACAATATCTCAAAGTCTATTTCTAATTTTAAAAGATATTTTCAACAAATGGAATGTTTTAAAAAGAGATTATGCCTTTATTATAAAGAAGAACCTGAAATAGTTCATTGATGTTATAATGTTTCTCAACAATGGGCAAGTTTTAGAGCTGAGCTTTCTTCAGAATACTGTCTCGAATAAATGTTTCCTTTTATTTCATCCACAGTGTTACAAATTGTGGTTAAAATTACACCTCCTGCCAAGAAATAGTTACTGAGCACGACAATTTAGCTCCTTAAGTTAAACCTACATGAGTAGTTAGAAGAAAATATAATGGAAAAGCCTCATAACATTGGACTTGGTAACAATTTTTTAGATATGACACCAAAAGCCACAAAAGCTAAAACGAGGTACATCAAGCTTCAAAACTTTTGCACATCAAAGGGCACAGTCAAGAGAGTGAAAAGCAATGTATGGACTGGAAGGAAATATGAAGCGCAAATCATATATCTGATAAGGCGTTAATGTCCAGAATATATAAATAACTCTTACAACTCAAAACCAAAAATCTAATAGCCAGATTTAAAGAATGGGCAAAGGATTTCAATAAACATTTTTTCCAAAGGTGATAAACAGGTGGCCAACAAACATGTGAAAAGAAATTCAACATCACTAATCATCAGAGATACAAATCAAAATGACCAGACATTACCTCACGCCCGTTAGAATGGCCACCAAAAAAAAAAATAACAGAAAATAATAAGTGTCGGTGGAGCTGTAGCAAATATGGAGGACACCGCTCACCCTCCAGCCATAGAAGGACACAAAGAGAACGTGGCAGTCTATGACGCAGCAAGCAGGCTCTCACCAGACACAAATCTGCTGACAGCTTGATCTTGGACTTCTCAGACTCTAGAACTCAACTGGGACAATACAATCAATGAACATCAGAGCGGGATCGCAAGAAATATTTGAAAAGTCCATATAAACTGATCTATAATGAAAATAGAAATTATAGTTTGACACATAGCAGCCAACTAGAAGACTACATTCTTCAACCTTCCTTGCAACCTAGTGTGGCACATGAAGTTCTGGCCAGTGGAACATGGGAGGTCCTGGTACAAGTCACATTTCTGTATCTCTAAATCTATTTGAGTAGCTTAAACATATACACATACCTACAGAGATATACACATTGGTAATGTCATTGTGGAGAAGGATTGAAAGTTACTTACAAAGAAAATTACATTAAAAGTAAGAAATATATTAACAATAGAAATTTTTATAAAATCTGGCATAGGCCAAGCACTGAAATTATTAATCATATATACTAGTATGTAATATGTCCATGTGAAAGAACAGAGATGCTTATATCTTTTATCAACTAAAACAGGCTACACTAAAATGCTTTTTAAAATTATTTTGAGCTAAAAAATATGTTTATCAATAACAACCTGAAGAGGTAGGAGAGTGCTGTAGTACACAGAAGAATATTTGTAGGGAGAGATTGAAGACAGGCTGCTACATACATGGAGCTTCTTCAGTGGACTAAAAACCCAAAGGCAGCAAAAGTAAAAGACGCCAATATTTGGAAGAAAGAAAGATGACACCAGGAGAGAGAATTTCAGCAGGACTTGTTTTTGTTGAAAGAAGTTGGAAAATAGCATTAGAAATATAACTTGCAGCAGCAATGTGGTCAGCTGAAAAATAGCCCCCCCCCAAATATCAGATCCTAATCCCAGGAACCTAGAAACGTTACATGATAAATGTAAAAGATCTTTGCAGATGCAATTAAATTAAAGATCTTGAAATAGGGAGGTCATCCTGGATTATGAGGGTGGACCCTAAAGACATTTACACATCCTTATGTAATCTTTGAAGAATGAGAGAGATTTTACACACACACATACACACAGGACAAGAGATATGAAATGGAATAAAGAATTTAAAGTTTGGAATGATGTGGCCATAAGACAAGGAATGCCAGCAGCCACTGAAGCTGGAAGAGACAGGGAGCAGATTCTACCTACAATCTCCAGAGGCAATGCTACTGATACCTTGATATCAGCCCAGTTATATTCATTTCAGTCTTCTTGCCTCAGAATTATGAAAAAATAAATTTCTGTTGTATCTTCAAAAAAGAAAATATGGAAACTTTGTGCTATGTGCACTAACTGTTGAATTGCAAGATTGTAGAACCAATATGGAAAACAGTATAGAATTCCTCAAAAAACTAAAAACAGAATTATCAAATGGTCCAGCAATCCCACTTTTCAGTATATACCCCCCAAAACTGCAGGACCTCAGAGAAATGTTTTCACCTCTTGCCCATAACAATACTATTCACAACAGCTAAGAGGTGAAGCAACTCAAGTGTCCATTGACAGATAAATGTATAAACAGTGGTAGACATAGATATAGATATAAATATAGATAAATATATATATACAAGTATTTCTGTAATAGAATATTGTTCAGCCTGAAAAAGGAAGGAAATCCTGTCACATGCTACAATATGGATGAACTTTGAGGACATTGTGCTAAGTGAAATATGCCAGTCACAAAAAAATAAATAAATACGCTCTCTATGATTCTACTTATATGAGGTAAAGTAGGCAAATTCAGAGAAACAAAAAGTAGGAAGGTGATTAACAGGGGCTGGGTGAAGAGGTGCAAGTGAAGTTGTTGCTTAGTATATACAGAGTTTCAGATTTTCAAGGTAAAAAATTTCTGGGGATCTCTTTCACAGCAATATGCATATACTCCACGCTACTGAACTCTATACTTAAAAAGAATTAAGGTGGTAAATTTTGTGGCATATATTTCTTACCATAATATTTTTAAAGCTGTATGAGTGGTTTCATTGGCCACATTATCCAAATTGGTGTGATCCTTCATGAAAGTGAGCTCTAGACACACGTCCAAGAAAGTCCTTAGAGAAAAAGATCATTCCTGACCCTTCGATACTCAGCCCAGAACTAACTAGCATTTGATGGGAGAACAATACAAAAAAATCACGGGTCACCCACGCAGTATAATTTAAATAAAGTCAGAAACATTCTGTGTAATTCAAAATGTCTGCCCCATAGTGTTTGAAAATCCCTCCTCTGCTTTTGCATACTGCCTCAGTTGCTTTCCATTAAAAACTAGAGCTAATAAGCATCTACTTCCAATGGATAATTAGCAAGGAGTAATTTGGTCCTGTAGCGTTTTTCCTTCAGCTAACAGAGATTTGCCACAATGAGGTATTACTGAGGAAGAGAGGATGCGCTGGATACTTTAATGGAAGCCAACCTAGGTGGAGTGTTCCAACTCAGATGCTAGAGACACCAGGGAAGTAACAGGACAAAAAAGTAGGGAGGGAGACTCAGACTAATAAGTGGTCTGGCTGGACATTTGAAAGTTCTCTGAGCCTACTTGGTTCTGTGTGGCACAACTGGGGAACTTCAAGCAATAAGTTTATCCCACTTAAACAATAACAGGCTAGTAAAGTACAGACTTAATTATAGATTGGGCTAACTTTATTGCTTGTCTTTGTGAAAGAGACATTACTCTTCATCTCTTTTTAATGCAAATGTAATATTTTGTATACTTTAGTATTTTATGTACTTTCTATATTTTGGGATTATGTATTTAGTATATTAATACTTTAATATTTTATTTCAATACAATAAATTGGGCTATTAGGACAGCATGCTTAAGGACATGCATATGAAGATAAGTTTTATTATGAAAATAGTGTCAGTAAAATATCTATAAGTAAAAAGTTTAAACATATTAATCTGAATCATTTTTTATAGGGCTGATCTTTCTAAATATTTTTTTGTTTTATTTACTGTGCCACCAAATTCTATAGGCCAGTGGTTCTCAAACTTAAACAGGCATCGGGATCTCATTAGAAGGCTTGTTTAAAATACAGGTGATTGGGCCCAGACTACTGAGTTTCAGACTACTCAGAAGATGTGGGAAGGGCCCAACAATTTGAATTTCTAGCATGTTCCCAGATGAGGCTGATGTTGCTGGTCAGGAACCAGAATTTGAGAACCCTTGCTTTAAAATAAATTGTGATTTTTATATAATAAGCCAAGTAAACTCCACAAGTGAAAAAGTTGAATACAATGTATTTCTTACTAAAAAAATATATTGACCCCAAATGTATGCATTGTAGATAGATGACATTTCTGTCTGTCTGTCTCGGCATACAGCTCAGTGGACATCCCAGCACGTCACAGCAGAAGGTGCCTCCCAAGGTTGTAGCCCTTTCCAGAACGGCTCTGCTGCAGTGTGAAGTGCCAGCCTGAGGCTCGTGGGCATGCTGGGCTTTGATGTGGGCAGCTCTGTTTTGTGAATGGTACGTACAGAATTCTGGTAAAATCACAGTCATTTCACAATTCGTAATGAATGATAAAACAAACTGGATAGCAATTTGTCCATGAACATGAACCACTGCTAGTAAGCGGTCTGCTTAATGTTGCCTTGAAATATATCAAAACGGAATGATGACAGCTAGTGGGGGGTGGGGGAGACAGAGGGTGGAGGGACTCAGCAAAAAAGAAAAAGCACTCATGGACATGGACAACAGTATGGTGATTGCTGGGGGGAGGGGGGCATAAGGGGACTAAAAGGAAACGTCAAAAATACAACAAAGATTAAAAGTAATCCAAAAAATTGCACCTGTAGTCTTTCTATTTTGTTTTCTGTGAGGTGATATATAGAAAAAAAGGATAAAAAATGGATCTTTTCATAAGCAAGATGTAAGGGCAACACTAATTAACACTATTTCTTAGCAAGAGAACCAACACGTGTTCATACTATATACATCAAGCACATATACAGCACTTAAAAAAAAGAAACAAAGCTTTAGCATGCAATATGTTTTTCTCATTTATCCCGACAGAATTTGAAAGAAATTATCCGAGAGGGTGCAAATCACAAATCAACACCATTCGTGGCTAAATGTCTCAGCCTTCCTTTTGTCGACAAGGTTAGCAGACAAGCACCTCGGTCGGTTCTGAGACAACTGCTCCGAGTTCCTCCCTGGCAATCTGCTCACCGTCTCTCCCAGCACTATGCACAGCTCTCATCAGAAACCCTCTCTGTGTGAACAGCTTGCCTGGCTTTGTTGGGAACCATCTGAAAGGAGGAGCTAAAGTTCTAGCCATTACTGATGAGCCTGGCATTGTGCTGGGTGATGGAGTCCGACTGCTGAATAAATAGAGAGAGTGTTGGCCTTCATGGATCAGGCGTGACGGGTGGGGCTGGCATGGAACCAACCTGGCAGGAACCAAGGTCATACTATGCTTAGCACGTTCTAGAGCACAGTATAGGTATCTTTAAGAATACTCTGATAGATTTGGTTATTTTGTGATTGAAGGAAACTTAGAATGTGCTAGACATAGTCCTTTGGAGTCAGTCCATCCATAAATATTATATGAACTGCCAGGAAATTCACTCATATAACTTTGATTTCCTAATAAATTTCAAGGTTCCAAGAAAGGAAGCATTTCAGATGCCAAGTTTCATATAAAAGTCACCACTTTGCTTCATCATCCAGAATGCATTTTCTCTAATATAAAATATAAATGTGATAAAGATATATGCTATTTTATATATTTTTTAGATGTAGACATCTTCGATTGCTTTTAGAAAATTTCTAAGTGCAGGGTTGATATTCATTCCAGCATTCCTTATCATGTTATTTTTAAAGCCTCCTGGTGACCACTGAGCCAGACAACCAATTTGACTCATTTTTGAAGAACCAAAGAAACCAACTGGTGACTTTGGCATTAACTGAACATCTGACCAAATTGCCTAATAAGTCAATTCAGTTATAAAGCTGGACAAGGATTTTAAGAGGGTGTGTGTTTCTCTGCAAACCTCTAAAACACCTTTAAGACTGAAGACCACATTTAGTGGAGATGTTTGTTGCACTCGATTCAATAAACACTTAATTGAGTATGAACTCAGTCCATCTCCATAAAGGAAAGTGGAAACTCTATGCGGGGGTGAGCAAAAGCAGGTTTATAGTTGATCATATGGAAAATAATACAATAATAAAAAATAGTATAAGAATAAACTTGGTGTACGCACAACTGTAAACCTACGATTGCCCTGCATTATGATTGTGGTGGTGGTTACCTGATCCTAAACATTTGTGAAAACTCATCAGATTACACTCAAAATAGAGAGTTGTCACCAGGAGGCTTTAAAAATAACATGATAAGGAATGCTGGAATGAATATTGACCCTACACTTAGAAATTTTCTAAAAGCAGTCAAAGATGTCTACATCTAAAGGGCTATTTTCAAATCTCATTGTTGGGACCGCTCCTCTCCCTTCAAAAATGCTTCAAAAAAATGAGATAAAGATATTCTGAATCTGGGAGAAAGAGAAGAAAAAAGTAGATATTTGCAATCAACTAAAGGAAGCTCTCCTTGGAAAAATGTGGAAACAACCTCCAGGATTCTGGCTTTTCTTCACCAGAGGAGGAATCTGCTTATTATTGAAGAACCAGAGAGCAAGCTCAGGTGAGGGCTTGCTGACTGGGGAACTGCAGTATGATTACAGCGGTCGAATCCAAAAGACTGTGGTGAATAGCATTACTAAGAGGGGTATATTAACTACTTAATTTCAAACTTAAAAGACACATACATATTTCTATTTTTTGATTTAAAAAAGTCATTTAATTAGAATTTCACGTTATACCTTGTCAGACTGAAGCAGTGAACAGATCTGATATCAGAGTGCCTTCAAGATGGCCTATTATTCTGTGAAGACTTGTACAAGGAACAAAGATCACATTTTTGCAGAAGCAAAGCACATGAATTAAACAGACATATTTTCAGGACTTTTCAACCCAGTTCTGAACTCATGTCATTTGAACCAAGATTATCTAAGAAGTAAAACTTGAATTTAAAAAAAAAACAACTTTTTTTCAAAGAAGAATCAGAGTTTCAAGGACCAGCAATATGTGTACGTTTTTAATGGTATGTCAGGTGCTCAAATAAAACTAAGTCAGATCAAAGAAAATGTTTAAAAATTCCTAACTCTGTACTTCTAGTGGAAATGCTGTGTAATACGGATGATATGCATCCAGTAAAGACCAGTACGATTAATAGTGGGGAGCCCAGATGACAGAAGAGTAAGCCAGGCTGACTGCTCAACACCAGAGCCAGAGTGGGGTTGCCCGCCTCTGAAAGGAAGCAGAAGTTATGTAAGCCTAGGCTGCTGCCTGAGGGTGCCTGCACACTCAAGAGACAGGGAGAAGCAGTGTCAGCTTCCAACCAGGACCTTAGCTCTGTGTCCACGGTTCAGTGCTACTGATTATCAGAGCGAGACAGAACACTCAACACAAGACCCGCAGGTATCTGAAAAATTGCTAGGTAGGAAAGTGTGTGTGCAGAGAGAGAGAAAATTAATACAAGTCAAGCTGCAGCTGCAAACTAAAACTCCAATGTACTAAAACGGCCAAACAAATGAATAATTGGAAAAATAAATTTACTCTGAGCAAAGTAAAAATGAAACAAATGGGACAATATGAGTTTCATATCAAGTCAGAATAAAGTTCATAAGTGGTTATTCTGTGGAACAAATGTACAGGTCCGTGTAGGAAAACACTTATGCAGCATTACCTGCAGTAGGGAAAGAATGGAAAGTCCATTAAAAATAAACTATGCACAATGGAAAAGTATGCAGTAGTCAGAGCAATACATAGTAGCATGGACACAGCTCAATGTCAATGTTGAGTGAAGCACAATGACACTCACACAGCAATCCAACTGTAGATAATATATAACTGCACAACACAACACAAAAAACAGCACAACGTTTCCAAAAGTACACATTAACATCTAAGCAAATGCGATATGCTGGAGACTCGTGGGTCAGAACAAACGAATTTGAAGACGGGCTGAGGATAAATTAATCACTTGTTGAAAACCAATAAAACGGATGACAGGGTTTGCACGGATTGATGGTAATGGCATGCCACAACATAAGACACACAAACAGCTGGTCTAACCCACCTAAAGCACTTGAAAAAGGAAGAATATGGATGAGTTGATCGTAGTTTACCATTATAAATTCTCTCCTCTTCTGTAAAATTTCAACTGAGAATAAATTAAACACACACTTTTGGTAACACCTTACTTCAGAAAAAAAAAAAAATTCTTAACTACTGAGCATAGAATGCAATGAAGAAACAAACACTTCTCTTCAATGTGTGGGATGCATGACTTCCACAACTCTTATTATTTAACCAGGATGCGTAACTCAAGAAGGATTTGAGACATTAAACTCCAAATGGCAGGAAATCCCCATTAGAGCTGGAAAGCTCAATGTAACAAAAACAGGAAAGTTGTCCTCCTGAAAGACATTATCTGCCACTTTTTAAAAGTTCATTTTCATCCTGTAAATGTGAGGGCACTGACTGTTTTTGTTCTCCACAGGCTTCCCTCTAGATAAATTACTACTCATCCTGCAGTTTTCCAAATATACTTACTTACTTTTTAAAAAGTAAAATATGGTATCCCTGAATAGCTGAGTACTTTTCATACCAAAATATCTTTCATGATTACTGTGCCCAGAATATTATACTTTGCAAAACAGGACCTGTTCCACGTCCTTCCATTAACCTGCAGTGTGACCGTCTAAACCCCTCACGAGAGAAATCAACTTGGACAGCATTAAAATCCGACAGGCCCATTACACTGTCCCTCAGAATTTTGTTTAGAAATAATCTCGCAAATCACGGAAGCACCTTGGGAAGTATGTGTCTGTGCTGCTGCCCCGGAAAAGCAGAAATTGTGTCTGAATTTTCCAGACGTAACTGTAAAGCACTGAACACTGGAAAAATATTATGACAGGGAGTGATCTAAGGGTGATGTTTTTGGACAATAAAATCCGGGCCTGAATTAGCCCACAAAATCATTTCCATCATTTAGACTTAGTTGAAGAGATGATTTAATAACATCCTACTAAGGATAATGTTCTCAATTAATAGAGCATTGTTTTAATGGTGGGAATCATTTACTAAAATGAATCTAATTGACAGGCAGCTTGACTAAGTTAATGTGACAGTATGTAGTCGAACCACTGAGAAGGCTAGGCCTGTGGATACTAATTTACGTAGTAACCACTTCCGCCAGTATTGGCATCTCCGTTTAGATCTCTTTTAAACAAAAGTCTCTCCAACTTGTCAATAAGTTGCTCTAGGTCAAATTCCCATCTACAACCTTCCGTATTCCCTAACATTAAATTATGTTCCTAACTTGTCTTTATCTTAATTCTTCATTCCTTATTAAAAATAACACATTTATTCCTTTATTTGTATTTTATACACTCAAGAGTTTTTGACCCACTGAAAATACATGCATTTATATATCATGTGGTTTGATCTTCCTAATCCTAGCCTGCCTCAAAATTATCCTAGTTAGCAAAATCAGTTATAGCAAGTTTGTGACTTAGAACCAACTCCCCAGAAATGGAAAGCTAACTAAAACCAGTGGCTGCAGGAGAATCACTAACAAACCACAAACGCCTTCTCATTCTCCGGACTTTATCAACCGCTGAGTTCATCCAACACGTCTCTCACCTTAGTGTGTCGTTTTATATTTAGCAAAGTGCATTCCTACCAACTGCCCCATGTGTTCTTACCAACCATCTCCGAAGGTAGATGGAATATATTCACATTCTCATTTTTTAGATAAGGACATAGACAAGGAAATAATGTATTCATTCATTCAAAAATACTGAAATCCACAAAGGAACACAGGGACTATGCCAAAGCTCTAGAAGCTCAGGTATGCAGAAAACATAATCCACAGAGCCCACAGGCTTGTGGTAAACAGTAAACAGATAAGCATATGACAAAGAAAACTACCACTTAGTCAGGGCCTCTACATGATGTGTCGAATGCTGTACTGGGTGGCTAACATACAATATCTCCTTTAAATTTCATAACAATCAAGCACAGTTGTTTTACAGTTAAGAAAAATTAAAATTTGGAGAGGTTGGCAATTAGCTCGAAGTCTTACAGGACAAGACTATATTCGAACCCTCACTGCAGGATTCTGAAGCTTGCCTTCCGGCATAATTAGTAGTGCAGTAATGAGTTCTATACGCTCTGAGTTCTCTATGCCCTCAGATAAAAGAACAGAGTACAATAGGAATCTGGGGTTTGATGGCAAAGGGAGCAGGTGAAGGTAGAAAAGGAGGTTTTATACAAAAGAGCATTCATCAGTGTAGTAGAACTCTGAAAATGACCCTGCCCAAAATTCTATGTCCTAGTCCCCAGAACCTATAAATATAATGCGATATTGCTGTCATGATTAGGTTAAGTCATATGGCACACTGGATCCTGAGATAGCGAGATTATCCAGATGGACTAGATCAAATCATACAAGTCCTTAAAGGCCGAACTCTGGCTGGTGGCAGAAGAGGAAGTCAGAGATATTAGAAGTATGAGAGAGATACAATGTGTCATTGCTGGCTTGAAGACGTATGGGCCCATGTGAGAAGGAAGGTGAGCAGCCTCTAGAAGCTAAGAGCAGCAACCAGCTGACAACCAGGAAGAAAATGAGGACTTCAGTCCTACAACCACAAGGAACTGAATTCTGCCAACAATCTGAGAGAGCCTGGAATAGATTCTTTCCCAGAGCCTCAGCTAAGAACAGCCTGGGCAGCCTGATTTCAGCCTTGTGATATCCTTAGCACAGAACCCCAGCTGAGCCCACCCATGTGTCTACAATACTATGGAACCATGAGCCAATGAATGAGTTCAGGTTTAAGGAAGTACATTCATGGCACCTTGTCATGCAGCAGTAGAAAACTAAGATATCGTGTAAGTGATTCCACACAGGGTTATGTGTTCTTCAGACCAACAGAAACAAGGACAGGAGATTCACAAGTAGAGTGGGTGGAGCAGAGGCAGGAGGTGCCCACCCACACCTCTCGGCCCTTACCACAAGGTGACCTCCCACTGACAGGATCTGAGTCTCTCTCAAGGGCTTTCTCCAAAGCCAGGGAAGGCTGCTCTGCCTGGGCATGCAGATCCAAAAGGCTAAGGCATTAACAGCCGGGGAACAGCTCTCAACCGATGGCTGACAACACTTGTGTGCAAATGCACCAGCTCCTTCATCTTCGATTACTCCAGGATGTGTTCCCCATATAATCATGCTCCAACTGCCCACAGTGGTAGCCAACTTGGTAAGTGCTCTGGAGCAGCCAAACTCAGAGTGGATAATACAAACAAAGGCAGAGAAGCCTGAGTGATGGGGCTGAGGAGCCGTGTTCTCAGAAGATAGTGGGCCAAAATACAGAGACTCGCATACGTTCCCCTGAGGACTCGGGGACCTCTTCTGGAGTCAAGGCGGCAAGGAGTGCAGCCTACTTCTTCCTTAGTAGCAGAACACCAAGTCATGTGTCTGACTGAAAAATTCCATTTCCCAATATCTTTTGAAGATAGAGATGGCCTATGAAATAAACACAAAAGCTCCTAGTGGAGCTTCTGAGAAGCCCCTTTTTATGCCCCCGCCCTTCTTTCCTGTTAACTGTGACAAAGACATGATCTCTAGAGCTCTAGCAGTCACCTTGAGACCCTGAGGGAAAGACCAGAAGATCTGCAGAGACGTTAACAAGGAAGTTCTTGAGCTGCTAATCCAACACAAGCAACTATCTGCTTCAGGCTTAATATTTGAAAAAAAAACACACAAAAACTTTCAAGCTGCTGAAGTGAGGTCTACATGACCAGTGAAGCAAAGTTCATAACGGATAAAGTGACAGCTCTGAGAAAGGCACTTGGATTTTCACCGTTTGCCTATTGCTCTGACACAACCAGCACAGCGCGTACCCCAGCCTGCCATGCCACCTGAGAAACATCACCACCAAATCTCGGTTCATCAGATAGAAACAGCAGCAAATCTGGCAGGAAGTCTCGGGACACACCGCAGAAGCCCCAACAGAGCCTGCCACATCTTAATTACAAAACTTCCATGCCCACTTATATTGCCATTTCACATTTGCTTGCACAGAACCCTTCGTGTGCTCAGTCACTTCAGGCGTGTTAATGAGGCACCGAGCAACAGTGTGTGTGTGGACTCTGCACGATCTGATAATGCCAACAGCACACATGCCATTTCGACATCATTGAAAAACTTTTATTCCACCAAGTTCTAAAATCTCTAATTATATTGAAAAGAAATCCCCATCCAAAAAAGCAATGTTATTTTTACTATTGCTCTGAAAAGTACAATATAGTTCACTGGTGCGCGGGGCAATATTTCTACCACAGCACCTCACTACTACCACCATTACACAGAAGGAGAGTTGCAATAAGATAAATTTTGGAACAAGTTTAGATAGATAAATAGGTGGATGATAAGGGTGTTCTTTGGTATGTCATCAATGCAAAAATGCTACTATTTCACCAACACTTAATCAAGTAATCTTTTTGGGTGCATTGATGTCATCAAATTCAATAAATGGCTCCAAGTCATGGGTTGCTATTTTCCTTGGTATATTAATGTTTGTATTTCTGTTATGTTAGAAGGATTTGATATTAAAAACAAGAAGGAAACATGATCAGAAGGGCCTTGTGCCACCCAGAGAAGATATCTGAAGCTCTTCAATATTAAAAGATATTTATCAAATATATTGCCAATGTGTTTATACCTATGAAAACGTGCTATCTGTTGATCTAAAAGCATTTCTCATGTCTACACGATCATTCGTCTAAATGACACTTGGAGTGGCATAAACAAATTTCCTCTCTGCCTCCCATATTTATTCAATTTAGAAATCCCAAAAGCCTTTATTCTCTTCAACCTTGCAACATTAATATTGATATGAAAAGACATGATGATATTTCTGCTTCCTGCTTCAGTCCTAACAAATTGTTCCAGAGTTATACAAGCTTTCCTTACCTTGTTAATGTTGTGACTTTCAAGGGCATCAAATAAGGAATGCCAGGGCCAGCTCAGCCTTGTAGCTTTTAGAGAGCTGCCCCTGCCCCACACAAAAGAAGCAACACTGTTAAGAAAAGTAGTGCCACTGTCTAAGGCACCAGTGAATGGCAATCAAATTAAAGATGGGGGAACAAATAAAAGGAATTCAAGAAGAGGTTTTGTAAATAAAATCAAATATAAAGTATTAAATTTTTCCCAAGAATTTTTCTTTATTATGTCTTCACTTCTAAGATAGAAGTGATTTTAAGAAGCCATTATCAATACAATGACACTTTTTGAAAAGGGGTTAAGTCACTACATCTTATTGCAAGATGGACCCTATTTTGTGGGGGTGGGAGAGTGAGGAATACCTGACTAAGATGAAACATCACTTGTCAGACTTTGTCTTCCCGGCTGTGCTCAATTTCAGGTGCTGTTGTGTCCAACCTGCTTATTGAACTGCTTGCTGTGTTTCATGGTGATTAGAATCCCCGGTCCTTACCCCAAAGTCTGAGGTGCCCCAGGCTGTGCCATTCCTCCCTCCCAGGTCATGTGGTTGCTCTCTCTAAAGGTGCCCTCCAACTGTGGTACATTTACACAATGGAATACTATGCAGCAGAGAGAAAGAAGGAGATCCTACCCTTTGCAACAGCATAGATGGAATTGGAGAGCATTATGCTAAGTGAAATAAGCCAGGCGATGAGGGACAAATACCATATAATCTCACCTTTAACTGGAATATAATCAACAAAAGAAAAAAGCAAACAAAACATAATCAGAGACATTGAAATTAAGAACAATCTAACAA
>VMDR010014509.1:0-23462 GCA_007922815.1 Macrotus californicus | reverse complement strand
ACTCAAATCAAAAGACTAAAAATTATGTAACACGATGATCAAAACATAGTCTATGTGGTTTTTATGAATCCAGAATGCTCATAGCTCATAAAACCAAATCAATACCTGTGTATTGATATTATTCCAATGTTTATCTACCTGATGTTTATAACATGGCTAGTAGATTACATACATCAGCAAAACACACTTAACCCAGATACCCTAATAGCAATTCACTTAAAATCCGGAGCCATAAACATATCCTAATGACATACAGCTTTTAAGAAACTGTGAGGTAAGCATTACAACGTGGCCGAGGTTTTTAACTAGTCTTTTAAAAGAGATGCATATAATCTTTTAAAATCCATGTTAGCAAAACCACCTCAACAGCTATAAAACACTCACTTAAGCATCTTGTTGTATGTTGGTACAGAATCTGGACTTTTCTAATCAGAGGAAAACAGCATGCAGGAGGTAAAGGATATTTAATTGGTTCCCTTTTATCTAGACAGTAAAAAATTTCACATAGGGGGAACTGATGGAAAAAGTTGGTTTGAATACATTATTTCTTTAATCAAATTTTTTCTTTTGTGGTAACTGTAGATTCACATGCAGTTTTTTTTTTTAATTCTCTGTTTATAAGCTCCCCCAAGGGTTATATTTTATAAAACTTTACAGTCCAACATCACAACCAGGATTTGGATATTAGGTGGTCCAATCACGTTCAAGAATTATTTGGAAGTGATATATGCCAGACGCCTCATTCATATGGTTATGCAGAATGAAAAACTGACCAGGGTGTGTGAAGCCCCAAACCAATGCATCTCCTGGTGGATCAAGGCATCGGAACTGGATCTGCAGGGCATCCGACCCTCTAGCCACACGCAAACCCCACGACTGCTTTGTAATGCACTTTATCTCATAGCCATGCCTCTGCCTTCGTTGTTCCCACTGCCTAGGGACTTCACCCTCCAGCCCGGCCCACCTCTTTTTTGGCCATCTTATTCAGACACAGTTTAAAGACCACTCCCAGAAAGCTCTCTCTGACCCCCCTCCCTCGTGCTGAGGTAGGGGGTCTTCAGTAAGTTCCCGTGTGGACACCATTCTCATGACAGCGCGGCTGCATTACAACTCCGAGATGGTAAGGTCAGCAATGTCATCTTTCAAACACAAGACCCTAGAACCTGTCACTGCGTCTTACACAGCAAGTATTCATTAACTGTTTTATGAATTAAAAAACATATTAATGTGATATTGTTCTATAAACTAACAATCATTCTGGGTGTGCCTTGCTTAAGGAAATTCAGACTTAAATGAAAGGTAAACTAAAGGTGACTATTTGTATATATGATTATTTACTTTATATAATTCACCCTGGGCTTCTTTTAAACTGAAATTTTACTTGATTATTTATTTAAGCTCTTAATGATCTTGTGCTTGTTATAGCACGGCTGCTAGAGTAAAAGGCAAACAAGACGCACCTTTCCCTTGAGAAAATAATAATCTGTTGAAAAACAAAGAAATATACACATGTGATAGAGTATACATAGAAAATAATCCTGATGAATATAATGTACCAAACCTTAACTAAGTCTTCTCTGGGGCTTTGGGGAAGGAGATAAGGAGGACTTGCACTTCCTATCCTTTCTATTTCTGTACTGTATGAACTTTTCAGAATAAACGTGTTATTTTTCTAAAGAGAAAAAAAAGAATAAAACTATGTTTTTAAAAAAAATAACAAATACTAACAGGGTAGCCTCTGTTCATTTAAATTAAGGTTTGATTTACATATGAATAGTTATGGCTCCAATACACATTGCAAAGGAAGGGATGACAGGTCTCCTATGTGCCCTGACCAGGAATCAGACCTGTGACCTTTCAGTCTAAAAGATGACTCTCCAACCAACTGAGGCACACCAGCCAGGATGGATGACGGTTCTTTTAGACACTCAAAGGGGCAGATGTATTTTTCACTTCACTTCTGACATCCTTACCCTGGCATTCTAAACCCTAATTCATGTCATAAAGTACACACCCTGCCCTCGTGGCGGCCCCAGTGCTGAGAAAAGCACACTGCACTCTGTCACACCAGCTCTTCATTCAGCTGTCACTGGCATTTCTTGTGCTGCATTTCAGTGAGGACACTAAATGAGCCTGTTGCTTTACGCAGCCTTCAAAAATGATGCCACTGTGTTACTCCACGGAATTTAGAGGAGCCTCTCTGCTCCTTTCAAGGATGAAACTACCTTTTTATCGTAGTCCCGGTCCCATATGTCATTAATAGTGCAGCCTGCTCCACGCATCAGGACAGCGCCAGCGCCAAAGAGGGATAACATGTGCCAATCTGGAAAGCAACCCGGTTCAGCTGCCAAACCAATGCTCCAGGTACAAGGCAGATACAGCAGCCAGGTTCCTACGCAAAAATAAAAAGACAAAAAAGGTTACAAATACAAGCGGGTTAAATGTTTTCATTTGTTTAAATACCACATCCCAAAGAAGTAAAAAAACACAAAGTCAAAATCACATGACAAAACAGGGACAATAAATTTGTAATTCATATTACAAAGGACTATTTTCCCTAATATATAGAGTTCCTAGAAGCTGAAGAGAATCAGTAACTAGTCCAACTTGAAAAAAGGATGGAAAACATAACAGAGGTTCACGGAAAGAAACACAAGTGGCCCTTACACATATGAACAGATAACCGACTCTGAGAAATGCACATTAAAATTACACCGAGGTAACATTCTGCACCTGTCAGACTGGCAGAGTTCAAAGTCTGACAACACACCCTGGGGATCAGATACTTGCAAGTATTTCTGAGGAGGTTCTAAAACAGTCCAACCCTTATGGACACCCTGAAAATTTTGCATGTATACACACATACACACAGATAAAACACACACACATTTGAGTATTAATATGTTCACAGACCATGTCAGGAAGGATGTATTAGAAACTTGTCTCTGAGGAGGGGAACTGGTTTGCTGAGAGACTTAGTTTTCAGTCTGCACTCTTATACCTGCTGAATTTTGTATCGCATGCATGTATTACTGGCCCAAAGTTTCTTTACTGTTTTTGGTATATTTACAATAAAATGGTCTTGTGGTAGGGAGATTATTAGCCAGTTTTTATAAAAGATATTTTGCAACTATATGCACAAATGGGCTTAGTTTTTGGCTTTTTGCCCAAAACTAGATGAAATTAAACTAAAACCAAACAGAGCACTCTCCCCTTACCTGTGTGTGGTATGTTCCAAACCCCCAGTGGATGCTTGAAACTGTGGATAGTACCAAACACTGTAGATGCTACTTTTTCCTATACATATATACCTACGATAAAGCTTTATTTACAAATTAGGCACAGTAACAGATGAAGGACAATTAATAAAGTAGAACAATTGAACAACATGCTGCAATAAAAGCTATGTGAACGTAGTCACTTGTTCCAGCGGATTGTAGAGGTCCAATGCTCTCTGGCACAACATGCTGCTGTTGGTCAGAATGTGTTTTCTGTTCATGTCTCCTGCCCACGAATTCAATGCCTCTTCATCTCAACTAAGCATTTATCATGCACTGTGCCTGTAACTTCTGCAGTATGAGGTCTGTAACTTGCAGTTCGAGGTGCAACAAGTTAGCACAAATTTCTTTTTCCTTCATAA
This sequence comes from Macrotus californicus, assembly GCA_007922815.1. Taxonomy (NCBI): domain Eukaryota; kingdom Metazoa; phylum Chordata; class Mammalia; order Chiroptera; family Phyllostomidae; genus Macrotus; species Macrotus californicus. The sequence continues at coordinate 19,822 of VMDR010014509.1, read as the reverse complement.
TTTCAGAGAGAAAATTCATTCTTGCTGTAGATACTAACAACCTTAGCATACAATGCTTTTTCTTTCCTTATTGAGAACTTTCACCTTTTCACTTTAAGGAAGCACTTCACGGCTTCTCACTGGCATGCTGGAATTGTCAGCATGGAATTGTCAGCACTACTCTTGGCTTCGGGGCCATTACTAAGTAAACAAAAGCTACTTAACACGAGCACTGTGAAACTGCAACAGCTACTAAGTAACGGGTGGGCGGGGTGGACGGTGTGGACAAACCTGGCAAAGGGACGACTTGAGAGAAAAAAGCTATGTGGTTAAGGAAAGATCAGGTCCTATATGACAAGAGTCAAATGACAAAGTCCTTATAATCATGTTTAAGCTTCCTAAGTTTTGTTCATTTGCAAATACTTATAAAGCACATATTTTGTGCCAGGGTTGTGCTAGGAACAGGGAATACAATAGTGACCGAGAGTTGGTTTCTGCCTTTACATAGCTTATACATCAAAAGGAAGGAACACAGTTAAACAAACAGTAATAAAATAGAGCAACTCAACAACAGAGCAAGCACAGGGTCCTTCAAAGGCATAAAACAGAGCTACCTAAGTTCACTGGTGAGACAATGAGAACTCAGGGAGGCTCTTCCAAAAGGGGCTTAAACTCACACAGCAGAAAAGGCAAGGAGGGGCTAAAAGTGAGATATGGCCAGCCCAGTCCTGAGTAAGGATAGTTAGTGTGGGGCAGGAATAAAGTTTTCTTTAACCTTCTAGGTTCTTTTGGCTAGTCTAATAATGAAATCAATGTGTGGCAGTTAACAAGAGAAAATAACCAAACCGAATCACATACACATGGACAAGAAGTCTGAGACCCACTGCCCTCCTCAACTGCTGGGAGCAGGTAAGGGGCAGGGAGCAGGTCTGGCACTCACGAGAGGCAACCACTTATTTCTTTCTCACATCGATGTTTCTCTCCCTCTCCTTCCTTCCCCCTCTATCTAAAATCAGTAAGCATGTTCTAGGGTGAGGATTAAATAAATAAAAGCCCTAAAAAGGGGGCGAGAGGTAATTCACAGATGGATAAAAAGAGCAGATGTCCAGTAGTTAGATGTTGCCCTGCCCTCTGAATAAATTATTTTTGTTAATAACTCCTGTTATGGAAAAGGCCCCCAATTTAAAATTTAAGGTACAGGTAAAAGTTTCTCTTGAACCTGCAAGGTCTCAACTACCTTCAGCTCAAAGTAACTTCCATGCCACAGAGGCACATCTTGGAGCAACTCATTCTGTTCCCCTCCACTAACATGTACTGAATGTTTGCGAAATGCCAGGCAGTGTTCTAAATGCTTTATATGTATAAACTCATTTAATCTTCAAAAACACTCTTATAAAATAGGCACTATGATTATTCCTATTTTACATGAGGCAACAGATGCAAAGAGGTTAAAACAATGGGTCTAACTACTTCCTTGTGACTCAGAGGAACAGAGGAGCGGCTAGCTGATCCTGCCCAGACAGAAAAGAAAAACAATCACTTCACAGGCATTATTGTCCTGGTGCAATTAGAACTGAAGGCTCCACTTACAGAATAAGTCTAGAGAAAGATGTGCAACCTCCTGTAACATTCTGTGTTAAGAACAAAATTTTCTTGGCCTTAGTCTGTATGACAGGTGACATACTCACTAACAGGAATCTGGAGGTCGCCGCTACAGATGAGCGTCCCTATAATGAGAGAGCAAGTCAGACCTCCTGCTTGCTGTCTGCTACTCGTGAGTGGAATGACACTCACTAAAGTATGTTAAACTTTAAGGCCCACTCTTTATCATCTATAAACGAGGGGGAAAATATCTACCTCTCAGAGTTATTATGAGAAGACAACATTGGCGATGAAAACACAAACAATAATAGAAAATATAGAGTGCTCACTATGTGCCAGGTGCTGTCATGTAACACTTTGATTCTCACAACAAGTCAATGAGAGAGGCACTATTTCATTATAACCACGTATGTTTCAGGAAAAAAATGTTTACTGTAGAAAAAGAAAACTCTCTCTGGGGGATTAAACAAAAAGAGCAAGTTTTGGCAGGTGATGGGCAACAGAAGAGCCTGTGTAAATGGAGTCTAAGAGTCATTCCCTAATTACACCTTACCTTTAAGACAACACAATCACCCATAAATGCAGTAAAAATTTACACCACCCATGTACTGAGAGTGCCACCTGCCGAAACTTCCTCAAATAATACATTGTAATCATTTCCGAAAAGTAAAACACACTTTGGTTTATGAAGATTAGCAAGATTAAACTTCAACAAAGTAAAACAACGAACATAAAATCACCCCACAAAAGAATTTCAATAAAGAATATCAAACCTGAATTCTACAACTGTCAACTTCTTGTTCCTGGCATACATAGGGGTTCGAAAAATGTTTGTTGAATGAACTGTAACACGCAGAACTACTAATAAGTTATCTTAAAAACCCTGTAGTCATTACCTTATTTAGAACCAAAGCATGTAGGCTGGTCTTTTCTAAAATATTCGGTTGGCCAAAAAGTTCATTTAGTTTTTTCCATATGATGGCTCTGGTAGTGCTTAGTTGTCTTTAACTTCAATGGAAACAATTTTGTTAGACTATATTGTGACAGCTGTCATATCAGCGTGCCTTAAAAAAGAGACATCAAAATTGGTGAATTTTTGTGTAGCCATTTTAATACTGAAGATGGAAGAAGATATGGAACATTTTTGGCATATTATGCTTTGTTATTTCAAGGAAGGTAAAAGTGCAACTGAAACACAAAAGGAAAAAAAGAAAAAGATCTGTGCAGTGTAAGGAGAAGGTGCTGCGACTGATTCAATGTGTCAAAAGCGCTTTGCCAGGTTTGTTAGGTACTATTGACATTCAGGCCAGAAATTCTGTGCTGTGGGGCTGTCTTATGCACTGGAAGAGGTTTAGCAGCACCCCTGGCCTCTACCCACTAGAAGCCAATAGCAGCAGATAGCTGACATACTCAAATATCCAAATCAATAAAGGTTATTGGTGAAAATGAAAAATATGTCTTTTATTTTATGGAAAAAACTAAACAGACTTTTTGGCCAACCAATGCATAATAACTATTACCCAATCTCCTCCAATTCCCACTTCTCAAGTAATAATGACTAACCCTGAGCACCTATGTCAGGCACTGTTCTAAATACCTGACATATATATGTGAGTTCCCATGACAATCTTATAAAGTCAGTATTATTAGTATCTTCATTTTATAGATGAGAAATGAAGGCCCAGAGAGGTAAAGTAACTTAACTGAGGTCCCTCAGATGGGTGGAGTGAAGATTCAAACCCAAGAGGTCTGGCTCCAGAGCATTATGCCTAACCCGTTTGTAGCCTCTTAGTATGTGGTAGGGTGGCCAAGCCACTAAAGTAGAAACAGGAGGTTTGTGGAAATGGAGTAACGGTACCTGCTGCTCTGCCGCGGATGCCTCTAAACTTACAGTGAAGCTCTGTGACACAGACCCAAAGAACAGAATTGTGGTTAGGCTTTAGATCAGAACTGGGCTTGGACATTCATGCCTATCTACTTGTATCTGGCCCCAAAATGCAAGGGGCCATGATGGGCAGGGCTGTGCCTTATCATTTATTTTGCTTTTATACTTTAATTGCCCATTGTCATAAACGGTTAGTGCTCTGATCCCAAATAGGTAGTGCATAAACCTAGAATACCAAAAACGAGGCCTCATTTGAGGTCTTGGCTCAGCAAAGGTGGAGAAAATGTGTCTGTACATCTGACTGTACTTCCATGCACTGCAATGGGAATGCCATCATCTGCCTGGAGTTCAGCCTCTACCACGCCCTCCCCATTCTGTCCATCCCTTTTCAGTCCAGCTTATATTCTTAATGTTCCAACTACACTCTACTTTCCCATCTTTGTCAAAAACGTTCCCCCACCAATCAAGAGCTCTTCCCTCCTCTGCAAAATCTACCTGTCCTTAGAGTTACGCTTCTTGAGTTTTTCTCAGCGATGAAAATCCATAGTGATTACTGTCTTTCCTGCTGTACTTACAACCTGTATCACTTACATCAGCTTTTTCAACTACACTGGGAATTCCTTGAGAGCAGGGAGTTTCTATAGCTCTATCTCTGAAGCTGGGCGATGCTGTAGTTGTTTATTAATTCATTCAATGCTACTGTCAGGCTCTGGTCTAGGCATTACATTTTTTTAAAAATCCCGTTTATGTGGAGCTTATACTATATTGGAGAGGTCAATCACTCAATAAATGCGTAATGTTCATTAATAGAGAATGCTACAAAACAACAAAACAACCGGCGGTAAAGGGACAGAGTGAGGAGGTGGGTGGTACTTAAACAGGAAGGTCAGGGAAATCCTCGGGAGGCGATCGTGAGCTCCTAGGCAGTCCCTAAGTGCTCTATTTGCTGCATTCACATGAATTAAATCTTTGTGAGACGGTCAGCGTAGGGCAAAGATCTGGAACCCAGCATCAACACTAGGTTCACCTGCCCTGGCTCTGCCGAAGAGCCTTAGTTTGTTCAGTGTTTTTACTGTCCATTTGCACTGGGAGCCCTACAGGATTAAGGGAACGATCAAGCACAATTAAAGTCAAGAAGTGCTACAATACTGCACGTCTCTGCAAACGCAGGGTCACGACGAGCACGGGATTTCTGCTCGATTCGCTACTTAATAAACAAGGATTATGGAACGAGCGAACTTTTTTCAGATGCTCAGGATTCAGAGGGGCGTGAAGGCAGGTCACTTCAGATGGCCAGGTTCGGTTGTCCCGAGGGCACCCACGCGCGGTGGCCAAGACCCAGATTTAGCGCTTCATTTCCACTACACCAGCAGCCCCTGGCCCGCCCGCGCCCGCCTGTACCCACCAATGGGCTTGTCCAACCTCATGAGGCGCAGGTAGGGCTGCAGCGGGCGGGGCGCCGACTCCACGACCGCAGCGGCCGACAGGCTGAGGGGCCGGCCCCGCCCCGCGGAGGGATGCCGGTCCCCAGGGCGACGAGCGCCCGCCGGGCACGCCAGGGCCAGGGAGCGGCCCCGCGAACCCCACAGCCAGGCTGGGGTCCTGGCTCGCAGGCACCACGCCAGCCCCGCGCGGCCCACGCCCAACATGCTGTCCGAAAGCTTTGCAGCGCACTGGCCTGACGTCATTTCCGGGCGCCGGGTCACGGATAGGCACGCGCAGTGACGTACGTGAGGTGCCTGTTCGCGTCTGTCTGGTCTCGGCAGTGGGGTGGCTCTGCCCTTTTGAGTAACCTGAAAGGGGGGTTGTCGTGGTCACTCTACCCGGGAATGGCGTCCTCTTGGTACTTAGCGTGGAGGGAATTCCTGTTATCAGCTTTCGCAATTTTAGCACGAAAAAAACACGCAAAAAACCTACTGAATTTTATTATGCACGGTCAGGTAAAAGTAGGTTTACAGTTGTGAGTATGTGAAACACAGAGTTTATTTTTGTATTAGTATTTATTATTGTCCTACACTGACCCTACGCTGACCGTCTCACAAAGATTTAGTTCATGTGAATGCAGCAAGTAGAGCACTTACGGACTGCCCAGGAGCTCCCGATCGCCTCCTGAGGATTTCCCTGACCTTCCTGTTCCAAATGTTGATGTACAGCCAGAACAGCCGGTTGGCTCTCAATTTCTTGGGTGGCAGTGTGTGCCAGGCACTGTTTCAGATGCTTACGTGTATTAGTCCATTCGACCGCTTACTGAGTGACCATGGGCAAGTCGCTCATCTGGATTTTAGTATTCTAGGGAACTAGGTTAGTCTTTAAGTGCCTTTCCTTAAACCCCGAACCTGGTGATGCTGTGATGTTTTGAGTACCCAGGGGTAGTGATACCAGACAGGACCCTAACCCTGAGAGGGTCTGCCTACTGCCAGCTGGTAGTGTGTAGTTTCTTAACTTCGTGTAGGAAAGATTTCATAACACAAGCCCAGGTGACTACGAGGGTACATTTATTAAAGCTGGGGACAGTAAAACAAGGAGTAGAAGAAGAAACAGGAGAGCCTAGGCTGGGTTGCCTTAGCTTATTGGGAAGTCAGAGAAAAGAGAGCTTTGGAGACAGGTTCAGGGGATTATCCTAGGATGATGTGCCAATGACCATTGCCTTAGAGTTTAGGAGACGGGTGCTTGTGGGAAAAGAAGTGCAGGGGCGGGCATAAGAAGGGAAAGGGAATGGCTGGGCCTGCTCCCCAGAGGAAGAGCTCTGAGAGCTGCGTCTTTGTCTTGAGGCTTCTCTCTCTCTAGACTGGGGAGGCGGTGCAGGAATCTTATGCAAGGTCTCAGGGGAGGGTTCATTAGACTATTCATCAGTTCTCCAGGTGTGCCCTTTCGTGGCCATGGTCTCCACTGATTGGTCAGTGACAGGGCAGGGATTCCTTGGTCATTGCATTTGGTCCTGCCATCACCCATCTGGTTTTGCTGCTTTTCTGGATGTGCGGTTGAAATACAACTGAGGGCTAGGTGTTCTCTCTAGGGATGATTTTTTGTACGTAGCTGTAAATTATTCCACCAGTTTGTTCAGCTCTTTGTCTCAGTTTCCCTAGTCTACTTGACAAGGAATTTTCCTAGCTTCTTACTATCCTGTCTCAGTGTTGCCCAGGCATTCCTTAATAATGCTACAAAACTAACACACAACTCATTCACCAATTGTAGACAGAGGAATCCAGGCACTGGGGAATTTTATTATACAGGGTCAGGTAAAAGTAGGTTTATAGTTGTGAGTATGTGAAACACACAGTTTATTTTTGTATTAGTATTTATTATTGTATTATTTTCCATGTGAACAACTGTAAACCTACATTTTCTCCCACCTTGTATATTGGTAATGGAAAAAAAATACACCTCTTCCTGTATGTGTTTCCTCTGCTCTAATTCTACTACAACGCTACTCCACTTCTGATACCAAGTGTGTGGGTTTTCCATATATGAAGCAATTGTGGCACCACCTAGGTGGCCTATGACATAGCTCGATTCTGGCACTACCTGGGCATAGCTGGATCTCACGGATTAAGGGCTCAGTTCCCCAAGACTGCCCCTCCCCCCACTGCAGATGCTATAGCTTGGAGGTGCCCGAGATCTCTTTCTGTGGTTTGACCTAATTTGCTAAAGTGGGTCAGGGAACTTAGGAAACATTTTGTTTACTAGATGACCAATTTATTTTAAAACTGAGGAATAGCTGGATGGAAGAGATACATGGGACAAAGCATGTAGGAAAGGGCACAGAGCTCCTATGCCCTCTCTAGGCATAAGCCACTCTGCCCACACCTCCATACATTCACCACCCTGAAGCTCTCTGAACCCCATCCTTTTGGAGCTTTGTGGAGACTTCATTAGAGGCATGATTGATTAAATCATTGACCATTGGTGATTGAAGTTAGTCTCTAGTTCCTCTCTGCTCCTTGAAAGTCAGGAGTGGGTCTGAAATTTCTAATCCTCTAATAACATGGTTGGTTCCTCTGTCAACCAGCTTTCATCTTTCAGGACTTCCCAAAAATCCCCTCAAAAGGAGCTCCTTACAAATGACAAAAACCACTCCTATCATTCAGGAAATTGCAAGGGTTTTAGGAGCTTTGTGCCAGGAATTAGAGACAAAGACTAAATATATTTCTTATACCACAATTTTATATAAGTATATAAATATTTACTATATTCTATATAAATTTATATATTATACATATACAATATGTATATTGAAGTCAGAAGGAGACTTAAAGGTATAGCAATTCTATGGCTATTATCAACAAGACAAGTAATAACAAGAGTTGGAGAGGTTATGGAGAAAGGGGAACCCACACTCACTGCTGGTGGAAATGTAGACTGGTACAGGCACTATAGAAAACAGTCTGGTGGTACCTAAAATTTAGGAATAGAGTTCCCATATGACTCAGCAATTCCCTTCCTGGGTATCTACCTGAAAAAGTCTAAAACATGTGCTCACAAAGATATATGCAACTCCCGTGTTCATTGAAGCATTGTTTGCGGTGGCCAAGACTTGGAGACAACTGAAGTGTCCTTTGATAGAGGATCGGATAAAGAAGATGTCGTACATATGTACAATGGAATACTACTCAGCCATAAGAAAAGATGAAATATTGTCATTTGCAACAACATGAGTGGACCTTGAGAATATCATACTAAGCAAAATAAATCAGTCAGAAAAAGATGGGGGCCATATGATTTCACTCATATTTGGGATATAAAACTGAAACTCCTAGACACAGACAACAGCATGGTGGTTACCAGAGGGAAGGGAGCTGGGTGGGGGTGGGGAGTGTAAAGGGGGCCAAATATTTGGTGATGGAAGAGGATTTGAATTTGGATGGTGGGCACGCACTGCAATATAAAGATCATGTATCAGAGAAGTGTATACTTGAAACCTATATGATCCTATTAACCAATGTTACTCCAGTAAATTTAATAAAACATTTTAAAAAGGTATAGCAATTCTAGTCCTAACAGAAAATCTGCCTGCATAAACCCTCTTCTACCTGCTTTCCTTAAAGTAACTGACAATCAGGAAAATGTTTGCAATTAGGTCACTAGACTCAGCTTAGGAGATTTCTTGTGAAAATAAAAGATGTGTTCCAGGGATTAGACAGAGCAGTAGCATCCGGGAGCTTATTTGATCTAGCCAGCTATGCAACTTCAGTCTTTCAGAAGTTGGAAACAAGAGCTTGCTTTTAAGGAAAAAATAACTGGAGGACATTGATAAACAGTAACCCAGAAACTTCCAGTCTTCTATAGCTAAAATAAATAGACTGATGAGGATAAACATTTCAATTAATGACTTGTAAGGCTGCCTCTGGGGATGAGGAAAATTCTAAAATGGCAACCCTTGATGATCCAACATCTGGCGTGGACTTTTCTTACCTATCTTCCTCCAGTTATAAAAGTTATATTTTACTGGATGGGATCTACTGCAGAGGGACAGGAGTTCTTGCAACCCTCTTTTATTGGAAGACAATGGACTGCTTCCGAGGCTGCATTGGCCCTGGGATAATGGTGCTCTTTGGGGATTTGGGTAGTCATAGTGTCTTGTGTGGTTTGTGTCATGTAGGGTATTTAGGCTAAGGGCAAGCATTGCTGGAGGAGTCTCCTGACCATCTAGTCATCTTCATCCATGTGTTTTATTAAATTAATTAAGCAAGGAGGCTTATTAGATTGAAGATCTAGTGCCATTGGCAGCCTACATAAGCAAACCAAAACCTACGCCTGTAAATGCTTCAAAGCTGTGAAATTGGAACGCTAAAGACAACCAATCACAATAGCCAACTAACTAGGCTTCAAGCTGTAGGTAATCAAATAACATCCTTTCTTTGCTTCCACACTTTCTCCACATGTCTTTCCCCTGGCTCCTGTCAGCAGAGTGCTCCCAACCACTTCTGGTTTGGCACCACCCCGTTCAAGTGGATACGTGCTTAAATAAGCTCTAAAAATGTTTAATATGCCTCAGTTTATCTTTTAACAGTTTCATGTCTTTTTCTTCTGGATTCTCAAACTCAACAAAGACATTTCTAAATTTCAACTCAACAAAGACATTGCCTCGACCTTTGGAAAAAACGGGTTTGTATCCCCAAAGGGGAAAAATATCTGTGTGATGTGATTCTTAGTTATACTTCTTGGAAGCCTCTCAAATGTGTTTTTCTGTCGATTTCAGGGGAAAGATTTTACCTTTGAGGGACAGATTCTACTTTCTTCTTTCCTTTTCACCATTTTTAGGCGATATAAATTTGGAGGAAGAATGCTTATGTTGTCTTGTCTCTGATGAAAAGAACTCAGGGAGACACGGAGACAACTGGAACTCCCGGAGTGGCCTGGCAGCTCGATGCAGAAGAGCTGGTCCCGAACCTGGTCCTGCAGTTGCCACACCAATGGGAGTTCCCTCACCTGGAAGCAGGCCTTCTAGCTTCCTTGGTGGGCTGCTCACTTGAAGGTGGTCACTAGACTTGCCATTAGACTTTTGTTGGCTAGGAGAAAGAGCCTTGAAGCTGAATTTTTTGGTGTGATAAAGGTGAAAGCCGAGTTTCTGAATTTGCTTTTTTGTTTGACCACATTCTCCTCCACCGACACTTACACGAGAGAGCAGCGTCTCCCCATTAGGACGGCCGTGGCACTTGGAATTGTAAACAAAGTCCTTCAACTATGTAAGATGTTTCCCTCCCTGAAACACGGATAGAACTGCACTTTATCTCTTTTATGGGATTTAAATAACTTTCCTTTGTATTATATTACTTTGTATGTTTTTCTCATTTTGGTTGTAAACCCCTTAAAGTCAGAGAATATAAATAATTTAATAAAATATTTATTGAATCCTTGTGTTATGAAAGCACTGTGTTGGCACAGGGTATGTCAAGCAGAAAAAGTCTTATTCTCAAGAAGCACACAGACTACAGGCAGTCCCGGACTTACGATGCTTCCACCTCAACAGTTTTCAAACTCTGTTGCCAAGCCACTCTTTGCTCTTGGGCAAGACACTCAACTGCGGCAAACTCTTCAGTAACAGAAACTGTATGCTCTGTAATAGGACCTACAAGGCTCTGATTCTTCACCCTGGATCATGAGTCCCTGGGGGAGGGTATCCTTCCTTTTTTTAATCCTCATCCAAAGGTATGCCCATTGACTTTAGAGAGAGAGAGAGAGATCAATCTTAATTTACTTATAAAACAAAAATGGTTTTCATTCTTAAGAATGAACGTCTGTAATTAAAATTTAACTTCTTACTTACCAAAAATAGGTCAGTAATAAAAATAAGGATAGATATCCCATAAATCTGCACTTTTTCTTGGTGGTAGAAATCATTCATTATTTATTGTGGGGGGAAATATGGCAAAAAAATGCTAAAATATATACATATACATGTGTGGATAGACAGATGTGTAAACCCTTATATTTTAAAACAGTCCTTAAGTGAAAAAGTCTGAGTCAAAATAGCAACAAATAAATAACTAAAAGGAATTCAAGTAAGATTGAAGGGTGAGGATGAGGTCAGGAATATGGCAAATGGCAGAAGGCATGGGTGGCAGTCCAGGGAGCAAGTGTGAGTCAGCGGCCTCACCCTGCAGTTGAGCAGCATGTAGAGGACGTGGCCAGGGGTGGTCTGAGTCGTCCACTGCAGGACTTCCAGGAGGAACAAGAACTGGAACAAAGCACAGACGGTAGGCCCAGACCACCCGGTGTGGGGTGCTCAATGCAACATTTAAATCAGTCTAGTCTGTCTGAGTGCTCTTAGGATGGTCTCCATAGGAATGAGGTCACCCTGTCAGATATAGTCGACAGAGCATGCAGGTGCTCAGTGTTCAGATGTGACCTCTGGAGAAGAAGTTTTCTGAAATCCGCCTTGGATGGGAGAAGTGCATCCTCATTCCCCCTGATGGAACAACTGACACACACACAAATATCCTTTCCTGGGGCTTCCAGAAGACCCATGTGATTTCTGGGTTGCAAAGGCAGTCAGCTCTGTCCTGTTGGGCTGTCTTAAATGTGTTGTTTAGAATGGCCACTCCTGATGTCATTCAAAGGCACCACAAATCATAGGCACTAGGTGCATCACACAGACTCAGTCCTAGTGAAAAGGTCAGCCCGTCTCATGTCAGGACCCAGGAAGCACCATGTACTCTCTTAGTCCACGTTATTAACAAAGATGTATTGGAAGGCAGGTAACACGACCCTTGCTTTCGATGGACATATCACTGTTACCAAATATGCAATATTTCAAATGGTTGATTTCGTCACATTTCCTGGTAGCTGTACAGAGTGGAATCACCTTTTGGTGATTTGTAAGGGTTCTCGAGGATGAATGGTCATAACGGGACTTGCAGCCAAATGTGACAAATCATAAGGTGTCTGGTGGAGTGGGGCTGAGGACTTTTACATTCCTAAGGCCATTTGAAGGGTTTTGAGCTGATGTTTTCTTGTATTTGTATAAAGAAAGGACTGAAGCTTTGCTACAAGGTCATTGTGAGGTAGTCTGGTGCCCAGCCAGGGCTGGCAGGAAACTAGGAACAAATGCCCAGGGGACTGGGACCAGACAGGGCTGCCCCGACACTGGCCCCAGGCCTGCCAGTCGTGGGACCGTGTCATCCACCCTTCTGTGCCATCATATAATACTGCATCCCCTAATAAGCACATTTCCTTAAAAATTATATGAGTGTCTCTTGCAGAACCGAGAGGGCAGGTCAGAAGCAAAGGTCACGAAAGACGGGGAAGATCAGTGGAAGATGCTGGGCTGGCAGGCCAGGGAGTGGGAGCCAGTGCCCCTGTAATTCAGCATCAGGGTCATGGGTGGAGGACTCAGCGAAGGCTGGCCCTTTGCTCTCACCTTCTGGGCCTGGTCATTATCTCCTATCTGACCGAGGACACTGCCGCTGACCTGTGCAATCCTCTTCCCAAGCACCAGCTTCCCATCATCACAGAGGTGGGGCTGATCTCTGGAAAGAAAATGGTGGCACATTTGTGAGAAAAACACATGAAATTCACAAAAACATGACATCCCACCCTGCTAAAGAGCTTACTCTGGAGAAATCCTTTCAAAGATGTGGCTTTGGAAAAAAGTTATTAAAACAATTTCTGTGAGGTCACTACCATGATAATAATGGCATATATAGGCTTCAATTAAGAATACGCAGAAATAATGCATTCACCAAATTCCCCCAGTGCCACGGCAGCCCCGTTTTCCAGTTAGGAGGATGCTGAACCCTTCTCACATTAGTGATTACAAAAAAATACAGCACAAGACAAATATGGAGCTTGAAATATGAACAGTAAAATGACAACAAACTCACAACTATCAACAACTGAACCCCCCAAAACAAAAACTAAGCAAACAACTAGAACAGAAACAGAATCACAGAAATGGAGGGTTATCATCAGGAGAGTGGGTGGGGAGAGGGGGAAAAGGTACAAGGAACAAGAAACATAACTGGTAGGTACAAAACAGACAGGGGGAGGTTAAGAATAGTGTGGGAAATGGAGAAGCCAAAGAACTTATATATATGACCCATGGACATGAACTAAGGGTGGGGGGGATGCAGTTGGGAGGGGGTACAAGGCAGAGGAGGATAAAGGGGGCAAAATTGGACAACTGTAATAGCATAATCGATAAAATATATTTATTTATTTTAAAGATTTTTATTTTTTTTTTAGAAAGAGGGGAAAGGAGGGGGAAAGAGAGAGGGAGAGAGAAACATCAATATGTGGTTGTCCCTCACATGCCCCCAACTGGGGACCTGGCCCACAACCCAGGCATGTGCCCTGAGTGGGAATCAAACTGGCGACCCTTTGGTTCGCAGATCTGTGCTCAATTCACTGATCTACACCAGCCAGGACTCAATAAAATATATTTTTTAAAAACATGATGAATTTCACTGCTAAGTAAAGAAAGACTCCTGGATCATGTGAATCTGGTTCCCTGGTGCTATTATACATCACAGAGAATTGGCCAGAAACAGTTTTTATAAGTACCCCTTGGGATAGACTTGGGGAGTAATACTGTTGAAGGATGCAACAGTCACTCACCTGTGTATTTCTTTGACTAGAAGGTTTAAGTTTTCTGTCAGGCCCACGGAAACGTGGAATAAAGCAAAGGCTCCCGTGCAGTCCACGTTCCCTTACACCTCTGTTACTGACCCGGTTGCCACACTCTTTTCATAGTTCAGGGCACATTTCAAAAGAGAGATGCAGAAACAATCGATTCTGTCAGCTTTCCTTTTCTTTTTTAATGATAAAAAGAAGTGTCTTAAAGACCTGGAATAGCGCTTTCAAATTTATGACTTCAAGAAAACCTAGATAACCTCAGTTTTCTGAAAATACTACCATTTACATTTTCTTTTCATTAAATACGTACATATAAGTCAAGACACACACACACTTAATAGGAAAAGGTTAGGAGTTCCAGGAGAACATGCCAGCGTGAGTGTGAGTGTGCGTAAGGGTGTGTGTGTGTGTGTGTGTGTGTGTGTGTGTAAGGGAGCATGTTCAGTGTATGTGTCAGCACGTGTGAGATGCACGAGTGTGAGGGAGAGGAGCAGAAGGAGGAAAACGAGAGGAAGTGGCGGCAGAAGGGCGAGAGATATTTACCAAAAAAAAATACAGTTTAAAGTGACAAAGATGACAGCGTTTAGTCCTCAGTTTGATAAAATAAGAGCTGAAGGCCACTATCGAGTCCTATTCCTACTAAATTTTCAATGAAGGCCAAGTCACAGGCATGGAAATCAGGGTGTATGTTGTGCCATTTGCTGCACATGGAGAGCTATTTGTGTGCAGCTGAGACACAGGCTTTAAGATGTAGGCTGAGGGGTGTGATGCCACTAAACATGGCTAATGCACACACAGGCACCGTGACAGCCACCCCAGCAGTCACCTCGGCTTTCACTGGAATAATGAAGAATGCATCAGGTGAGCACCTGATATCGTTTCTTAAAGGTTTTACTTATTTTTAGAGAGATGCTGAGGGAGGAGAAAGAGAAGGAGAGAAACATTGAGGTGTGAGAGAAACATCAATGGGTTGCCTCTCACACGGCCCCAACTGCGGATCTGGCCTGCAACCCAGGCTTGTGCCCTGAGCCAGAATGGAACTGGAAACCTTTTGGTTTGCTGGATGACGCCCAACTCACTGAGCCATGCCAGTCAGGGCACCCAATGCCTTTTAGGTGACTGTCCAAGTGGGAACAGGCCACCCACTGTTCTCTACAGACACGTAGCTGTCCAGAATTGGGTTTGCCATCAGACAGTCATTTTCCCACAGCAGGACACTTCAAGGCAGGGATGCACTGTGGAGAACAGCCCACGACACAGGTTTCTGCATTGGTGCCTTTGCAGGAGCCCTTGCCGCAGCCCGCTGCGGCAAGGGTGGTCATGAGGCTGAGCGAGGGACTGAATCATGGAGAGGACCAAATGCTCTGCTGGCATAAGGCAAGTTTATTGTGCAGCCTCAAGGCTTAAATACAATCTTGAGTACATGGAGATCAAAGGAGCAACTCTTTGGTAAAAGTAACTTATTTCCTAGACCTTCAAGGTCTATCTCTCCCCTCAGAGCTGGGATGTTCCCAGACTTACATATCTCCTGGGTACATGCCAAAGATATAAGTTAATGAGAAAGAAAATGCAGCTGCTTTCTCAAGGGCACGGAGAACAGTCGTGACCCAAGATAGCCCCGAGGCCGGAAACCAGGCCCAGTCACCACACCTGCGGTGCAGGACCCTATCCTCGACCCCTCACAGGCCTTCTGGGCCCCTACAAGCCCTGATGCTGGTTTCCATGCGATCATAGAGCATGACCTCTGTACTCAGCTAAGTCGTGTTTGAATTTCCATGTGTGGTAGTTTGGGGCTGACTAATTTCTTTTCGTAGCTCTTAAGAAAGAAGCTATGAAGCAGAAAATGAGGCAATGTGGTGCGTGTTGAAAGCAGTCACGCTGCTGTGTGGTTGGAGTGAGGTGGCTGCTGCCCAGAGACAGACGCCCTCATATACAGCCTTGCTCATCAGTCATTGGTTCCCTACCTTTAGGACCCGCCCCAAAGCATGCAACGTTCTCTTCTGCTGAGACTGGGCAGGGAGTTCTTCGAAGCCAACTCGGACCTGGTTTGAAGGCTTCCCCAGAATTTTTTTTAAAGAATCCAAACTATGGTAGGAAAAGCACTGTTTTGAGGGGATATTACATTTTGAAGGCGCCTTATTTTGTGTTTCTCTGAGTCCAGTCTCGCCTTACTAAGAAGGTATTTCGGCCAGCATTCTCTGGCTGCACCGCTTGGATCTTACTTGTCGCTCTCCCCACACAGACTTAAGACTTTATATGTCCCTAATGTTGCTGGAAGACAGGCAGCTTCCCTGCTGGTTTTATTTACAAAATCCATCCTTATGGAGAATGGAGGCTCTCTCCCTGGTTGACTTAAGGGGATGTATGCAGAACACTCTTGCAGCCCTCACCCCTCAGAATGTGAAAATACAAGGTTGAGGTGAACCCAAACTATGTATTAAGTTCACCTTTGCTGTCTCTTCCCAAGCTCCCATTCACAGATTTACAAATGCACAAGCCAGCAACTCCATCTCAGTGTTGTTGAATTCCCGCCCTCCAATGCTTGACGGGTTTGGGCAGGAACAGAGGCAAATGGATGTGAGAGCAGCATTTCTGCTCCTGGAGGGGCTGTGCTCTTGTGCACGTTCCTCAGGTCTCCTCCAGCTGCTCTGACGGGATACATCAAGGGAACGTTAAATCTGGGAGATGCTTTTATAATTTTGTTGCTAGTTCAACTGATGGGTTAAAGGTCTCTTAACAGTTTTGTGCTCAATTAAGGAATTCTCACAGTAACAGTGTTGTTAGCTGAGTAAATACACATTCATTCAGTTAAAAGGCAACTAGGGTGTCTACAGATGATTTAAACGTAGGGGCTCTGTTTCAAGCATCTAGCAAAACACTTATGAATACATGGCCTCACTATGTTTGCTTTGGCTGCTGAGTACTCGTTTAGAGTCATAAATGTTTACTCCAAGGAGGCTGTAGAAATTATCTTATGCATTTCCCTCCCTGCATTCATGGAACTGAGTCCTCAGGGAAATGTCACCTAAGGGACATCACAGGTCATCAACTGAGCTAGAGGCAACAACTAGCACCTCACAGCTGCCATTTCATGTTTGTTTAAAAATAACTTTTTGAAGACACAGAATTAATAACCTCTCAATATTGAACAAGAACAGATGAGATATAAAATATCAACACAAATTCTTTTCTTGACATTTATCAGTAACCATAAGCTCCATGTACCACACTGCAGTGTTAAAGTAGTCCCGAATCTCCCTAGTCACCTTTCCTTCACTCCCCCTTGGGGAAGAAGGCCCTCCCCACAGTTAGCGTGAAGCACCCTGGTCTTTCCCCTTGGTCACATTTTTCCTTTTGGGGTCCTTGACCTCTGTCAGGTGAGCTGTACCATGTACCTCTGGAATCATACACATTTGCAAATCATCCCCCTCCACAGATATTTGTCCTGAATTCTGCTGTCACACTGCTGGCCTGCAGTACTCCATGACCCCCTCTGCACCTGTGTATCTGGGAACACTATGTCGAGGATGTCTGATGATGAGTGAAGGTGAGCAGGACAGGGATGCGCCAGGTACCTCAGGGTGCATGAGGACCCTGGGGAGTCCTGACCCCTCAACACACAAAACAATCATGGCTGGACAGAGCATCCCCAGTGCAGTCCCTGCCCTGAGATAACAGAGACAAAAGAGTGACCTGCCATCCTGTGGTTGTGCTCACCGAAGGGTGATGCTTTGTGTTTTCAGATGCCCCCGCTTGAAGCCAGGGCGCCCACAGAATTTAGAGAATGAACTCTTCGGTCAGCGCCACTCTACATTTTGCTACAGTAATCTTATAATCAGGGGTTGACAGAAAAAAGAAGGGGAGAGGAAGAAAGTGGGGAGGAACATTAGTCAAGGAAATCTAGAATATAAGAAAATGGAAGACGGAAGTAGAACGAAAACAAAAGAACAGTGATGACTGCAAACCCAATGGGCTCAGAAAGCGAAAGGCTGACTTTCCAGGCTGTTGAAGAGAATTATCTTAGACCAGGAGAGAACAAAACGCCACGATGTGGAAGCTGCATTCTGACTGCTACACAGACATCTTTGTGCTGTAGAGACAGTAACAGCCAGGGACAGAGGGACACAGAGTCACAGACCTGGATTCAAGTTCTTACCTCTCTCAATGCGTGAGAAAACCACTTTTCTCCCCTGGCAGCCATGTCCTCACATTAACGAGAGGAGCACCTGCCCCAGTCACCTCACCTGGTCTCTCTCTCAGGGAGTGAGCCTCGGGGGCAGATGGTCCCTACATTTACCACAGGGTGTGCGCCCTGCGGTGACCCCACTGCCTGTAGCTGCCTCACAATGCATTCTGCCCCCGTGGCCACTCTACAGGGTGGAGCAAATGGCCATGGAGTCTAGGTCTGTCCACAGCACACTCTGGCCCCGCAGCCATGGGTGGTGCATTTTTCTCATGTGTGAAAGGACAAAAGAGAGCGCCACCTCCTGGTGCTCTGAGAGATGCAGTTAATATGTGCAACGTGCCACATGCCCCATCAGCCCAGCCAGAGCTCTCGACCTCTGACGTCTGTGTGCATTTCCCAGCCTGGAGGCCAGGATCTTCTGACTACAGCAGCAGATTTGCTTCCTCATGATGTACTCCTGAGATAAATTCCCTCTCATTAATAACTGTGCAACTGTGAAGAGTGTGATTGATTTTGTTTCCCGGAGGAGGAAGTCAGGAGACAAATAATCATGTGTCCCCCAACTGCGGAGCACCAGGCAGATGTTCCCTCTCAGGACATCGCCAACAGGTTTGCAGAACTCTTCACAGGCTTCAGAGTGCTTTCCCACGTAACCCACGGAACATGTAAGGAAGCATTATTCTCATTTGTGTGCAAGGAAACTGTGACCCTGAGAGGCCTCACCAAGGCCACCAGCAGATGGAGTGCTAACACCCAACTAAGGACGGTCAGGGCACTGGTGCCTCCTTCCCTCCAGATGTCCTGCACACACCTGCTCTGAGTGGATTTTGCTGGCCCGGCAGAGCCCTGTGTCCACTCCACCCTCTGGTAGAAAACACCGCTTATGGTGAGCAGCTCCACTCCTGTGGGAGCGGAGACTCAGAGTGGGGGAAAATGGCCAAGAATTGCCTCCGTTCATGAGGCCCGGTGAGCAAGGCACCAACACCACCAGCTGCAGAGGCCCCCCTGAGACTCTGCACAAACCCTCCCAGCTGTTAGACACATCGGGCTGTTTTTGTCGAGGTTTAGGCAGGTTTGTGACACAAGTGTGAGGGCACATCAGGACATTCCAGGGATGAAGTGAGCCCTCCAGAAAGAGCTGCTTCGTTTCTGACAAATGGATCCCAAGTAGGGTTTGGGGAGGGTGTTCGCCAGAACCAAGGCCAAACAATAAACCCCAACTTGATGGATGCTGTTGATCACCTGGAAGTCACAGGAGGGGACTGTGTTAGAACAGGTACTATGAAGAGACATCAAGCACATGAGCAGACCATGCAAAATACCGTTCACAGCACAGGAAGCACCAGCAGCACAGCGATGCAGCCTGTGGGAAGGTGCCAAGGGAAGAGGGGTCTGCCTTGCCAAGACGCATCAGGCTGAACCATCACAGAGGGACTGTGGTCTATCATGCACACTAAGAAGGGAAGTTTGGAGAAAAGAAAATACACTCTCAAGATCTACGCTTGCTCCCCACATGAACAGCAAGCAGGAGCCAGTTTTACAAACCCCTGGTCACTAACCTCGGTCCAACGGCTACTTTCCTGGAATGCAAATCTAAGTTTCAGTGTTGATGTAATTTCTAATCAAATGGAGTGACAATCAGGGACAGAAGCACAGTTCATGAGGGTTGACCACATCCTAACAAATGCTACAAAGCTGCCTTGAGCCATTTTGGGAGAAGGGTAGAGCTGCAGGGCAGGAAAAGGGCTGCCTGGAGCCCCTGGCTCATCCACTGGAAGCTGTCCTCCTCCGTGGAGTCGGGCCGCTGCTCAGGCACAATCACTATCCTCTCGTCATGCAGGACAGTCACAGCTGTTCTGCAGGGACAGAGGGAAGGCACAGTGAGCATAAGCTGGAGATGCTTGCAGGAGGACCAGTCTGCAATAAGGAGCTTTACAGCCACTGGTTATAGGTTCAGGGGATCGCAGCACCAAGGACTGATGTGGAAGAGACACCACAGCAACAGAATCTCGTGCATTTTTCATAGTAAGCGCAGCTCTGAGAGGTTGAGCCCAGTGAAGCACGGCATTCCATCAGGACGGCTGAAATTTGGAAAA
>VMDR010014508.1:0-23452 GCA_007922815.1 Macrotus californicus | reverse complement strand
TGGGGGGAGGAGATGGGACAACTGTAATAGTATAGTCAATAAAATATATTAAAAAATAAATAAATAAAATTCAGTACTTCAGTCACATTAGCCACTTTTCAGGTAGTCAGTAGCCAAGTGGCTACCATATTGGATGACACAGACAAAGAAAATTCCCATGATTGCATAAAGTTCTGTTGGACAGCACTGGTTATTGGTTTTCCATCAATTAATTCCCAAAGAATGATAATGAAGAGAAAAAATAGACCGGGGAACATTAAGTGCTGTATATTTTTCTTTTTTGCACCATTAAAAAAATGACATAAGAGACTACAACATTGAGGTGTGACCTTGGCATATAGAATGTTCTGGTATTTTAGAACTGTTTTAGGACACAGGATTTATGGTTTATAAATTTGTGGTGACCAAACTCTTTGATTTACTTTATAATAGTTCATATTTAGTGTATTTGATACTTTTTATTTTTGTAATTTTGTTTTTTAAGATTTTTAGGATTTTATTATTTTATTAAGATTTTATTTATTTTATTTTTTTAAGATTTTATTTATTTATTTTTAGACAGAGGGGAAGGAAGGGAGAAAGGGAGAGAAACATCAGTGTGTGGTTGCCTCTCACGCACCCCCTACTGGGGACTTGGCCCAAGGCATGTGCCCTGACCAGGAACTGAACCAGTGACCCTTTGGTTCACAGTCTGGCACTCAGTCCCCTGAGCCACACCAGACAGGACTTAATTTTTAATTTATTGATGTTTAGAGAGAGGAAGGAAGAGAAAGAGAAATATCTAATTGTTGTTCCACTTGTTTATGCATTCATTTGTTAATTCTTGTATGTGCCCTGACCAGGGATCACACCTGCAGCTTTGGTATATTGGGACTACACTAACCAACTGAGCTACCTGGCCAGGGCACTAATTTGATGTTTTGTTTTATTTTACTTTATTTTATCTATTTTTTATTGCTGTTCAGTTACAGTTGTCCTCATTTTTCCCCCATTACTCTCCCCTGCCCTGCCCACCCCTTGTAATTTGATTTTTTTAATGCCAGCTACTTTGTTTATAACATGTGTGTCAGGTACTATAAAAACTTTGGTAAGTATTTAAAGATACATCTTTTGCAGTAGTAACAGATAATCTTTGAGTTCCTGGGATTCTCCTGCAGCGAGTCCTACAGGTAAAGTCCTTACCCTCATAGCGCTCACATTCTAGTGGGCTCTTGGATATGTTGATGCCTCTTGTGCTGACGATTCCATTTACCATGCTTATTACAGTCAAAACAGTGATGTTTACTGAGAAACAATACAATTTAACTGGATTATGTGCAGGATTAAGTTCAAGTTATCAGTGGCCTTACATTTTTCTACTTCCAAAATGACCAAATAGTCTTCCCTGAAGGTTTAATTCTGGTTTCTTGTGAGGTCCAGCATACATGTAACACTTGCTGGGAGTGTGTGAATGAAAAAGGCGTCGAAAATGAAAAAAAAGCTAATACTTCAGACACAGTTTGACATTTCTTATCCTTTAGTTATGGATTAGCTCAGCCTTGTGTTACTCAGAATAACCTACTCATTCTAATAGAGTAAAAGAGAAACTCCTGTATTATTCTAGGTTTTACCTTTAAATTGTGTTCGGGAAGGTAGGTAGAGACTGCACATCTCATAAACACAACAACAGTGTAGCCTCGAAACTTTATCCGACTTGTAAGACCTTGAACTGTTGCAAATCTAAACTTGGACGAGGACTGCACAGCATCGACGGTATTCTTAACTGCACTTTACCGGAAAGACGGCTTTGAAAAGCTTGTGTGTCGTGTATAAATGTGCACATGTATTTTCTCATCAGGATGTCCCTGCGGCTGCCCGACAGCAGTTTTATACCGACATGCACTGTCCGATCTGCTTACATCAGGCCTCTTCCCCCGTGGAGACGAACTGTGGGCATCTCTTCTGTGGTAAGCGAGCAGTGCTCTGCTTGGTAGGGGTGACTCTTTGGACCAAGACCCATATGGCACAGGCTGGACTCCTGATTTTCTCTCTGTCAGATTTTGTATTTCATGAGTAGTGTAGGTTACTCCTGATACCCTGCTCTACTTATCGGCCACTTTTATTTAGTGTCTGTGGGTTCAAGGATTTAAAAAACTAGTTATTTCAACTTCTTAATAGACAGAAATGTGTTTCTTTGAATAGTAATTCAGGTATACCAATACCTTGATGGACTGAATGACTCACTGTTCATTCACTCTTTAGTAGTTTCATTTATTAGCCTTCCCAAGGCAGGAAGGTTTGTCTCTCAAGGACCCTGCCCAGAGCCGTCCCTTAGCTCTCCTAACTCTTCCTTACTCTGAGTCAGTGCAGAAGTCCTCAGACTCTCTCTGTTCATGATCTCAGGCGGGTTGGTGATGGAGACTGAGAAACTTAGAGCATACAGTGGAACAAAAAAGAAATGTTGATTTCTCACTTATTTAGTGTCAGTACAGGGTGCTTTCTACCCTCCAGAAAGATTTCATAGAGAATAATGAGATACCACATAGTCATTGCTTGTTATGGTCATACGAAACTGGGGAGAGTCAGTCATTACACACTTAACATTCTTCATCTCATCTAACCCCACAAAATCAAGGCTCAGATATGTTAAGAAATTTTACAAAGGGTGATCCAGTTGCCAAGGGACAGAGGCAGGTTTTAAACCTAGGTCTAACTTCAAACCCTATGTTCAGTTCTACTCTTTGATTGATGGCTTATACAGCTGCCCTCTACTTAAGATTTATACAATGTTTTATTGTAGTATTTCTTGGTATTTGAACAGCTGTATTCCAGATCGGGTTCTAATTGTTCCCAAAATGCACACCATCTCCATGTAAAGACTAATTAAAAATGGAGCATACAATGATCCTATAAGTGTCTTTTGTCTAAGATTCATTATATAGAATCCTTAGGTATATAGTGTCACTGTTTATGCTGTTGGGGTGGCGTGTACATATTTGAATGCCAGGATTTTCAGCACCTTGTGCTCGTTTAGTAAGTACTGCCAACCCCACTATTGTCTCAGCTAGTAATCCCACCCTCTTTCCTCAGGTTTTTGCCTAAGTAGCTAACAAATTATAATTATCTGTTGGAAATGCTAATGAGGAGCAAAATAATGAAAGATCAGATAGGGAGAATTAAATGGCCATCAGAGAAAGCAGACACTTCCCCCACTCTCAAACCTCTGGTAGATATTCCTACAGTTGGACACCGAGTCTGATATGGACCCAGCCATCCTGCAGGCAAGTGTTAGGAATCATTGAGGTTTGGCAGGCAAGGTGAACTCTATTTGCCAACCCAGGCTTAAGTAATTCACTGAGTGGATAATCCAGTCAATTGAAAGATGGCTGTATTGTGTTCTTGGTTTCACCTTTGGGTCTGAGGTAATAGGGTAGATTGCTTCTGATATCCTGCTCTACTTGTTAGACACTTTTATTTACTGTCTGTTGGTTCAGAGGTTAAAAAAACTAGTTATTCAACTTCTCAATAAACAGAAATGTGTTTCTTTGAATAGTATTTAAGGATACTGATATCATGTATATCAAGAGCACTTCAGCTTAGTTCCTATATACAGAACTAGTCAGCCCCTTCACAGTGAGTTAAGCATAATGCAGCAACAGACTTCACCTTACTGGCAGTTGTAGCCCTCATAATTTTATTTAATTCTCCTGCAGTCTTATGAGGTCTTACTCCCTCAAATAAACAAATTTAGAGAAATTGTGACTCAGATTACTAAGTCATTGAGTCATCTCTCCCACCACCCTATGTAGGTGAATCTCTCTTTTTTTTTTTTTTTAAATTACTTTATTGTTGTTCAATTACAGTTTGAATTTTCCCCCCACCACTCTCCCGAATCTCTTTTTAAAGAGGGGAAAGTTGAGAATAAGGAATAGTATCAAGCATGTCCTAGCAGATGAACTGAAGTGTCTAATTTGCTGGACCATAGTTTCTCAGTGCAGGCAAGTGACCATTATATAATTTGCAAAACAAGGACACCTCTACCCCAATTTGTGGAAAAGAGATGTGAGATTAAATAAGTTCATACATGTCAAAACACATTGAACTTTTGGGTTAGAAGGTACTAGATAAATCTAAGGCATCTTTACAAGTGGTAATGATAATACTAACAGCTTTATAAGTTTTGTTTTTATATAGTTTCTATATGAAATTAGATTGCTCAAAGTACTTAACATTATCTAATAAATACAACACTCTGAGAGTAGGGAAAAATATAGATAACGATTGTTTAGCTTTTTAATTCATCGTTAAATTGTTGAACCAGTTTTCCCCATAGCCATTGTAATGTCCAATTTGGACAGCCTTTGCTTAGCCCATCAGTTTGCTGACCAGCCTCCTCACATACCATCTATTTTTGCCTTTGGCGTTTGCTCCTGCTGTTCATAAAACCTGGAGCATCCTCCCTCCTGAATTCTGCCTATCTAAACTTCTGCTATCCTACAGTGTTCAAATACTTTCTCCTTTGCAGATTACTCTGTAACATCCCAGAGAGTTCGCCCTCTCTGCATTCCTTTTGTACTTAATATTATAAGGTTCAAGATTTAACTACTCTGATTGATTTAAATATGTCACCTTGGTTTCCTCACTTTGCCATTGCTTCTTCGGAATTCCAGACATTTATTTGATCTGGAAGAATCAGAATAAGGAACATAGGAGGGCTAAGCTAGGTTGCTAAAGCAAGAGAAAGAACACAGAGAAAATCCTGGAGGTAGGAGGGAGACAAGGAAGCACTTAGTTCAGATTCACAATGAGACCCGGATGGTCTGAGAAACAGGTGTTCTGCAGAAAGGAAGATGAATTGGTCCCTTAAACATCAGACACCGTCTAAAATTTTTTCTTTTTCATTTGTTACTGGTCTGAAATTTAGTGCTTCTACAACTTAGCTCACCTGCTACTGCCTGAAGTCTTCCTTTAGGCTGTGTATATTTAAGTAACTTGACTCTCTAAACTCATAAAAAACTAATTGTGTTTTTGTAACATATGTAATTTTGAATAGAAAATTTAGACTGTGATTTGTTGGTATCATTTATACAATGATGTTTTATTACTGTTTTAATGTATTTTACATAAGAAATGCATTATTTTCTAGTAAGCCTCACAGCACTGAAGCAATTAGTTCATGCATGCTTAGTTTTGTCTAAAAATATCTGTATATTCACTAGTAGTTTAAATAAAAATGTTTTTTAATAGCTGGGAATTGTTATTAGATTTAAATTTGCCTGAAGAGATGCTGGATAAAGTAAAAAAAAAAATTTAATCAGGTGATAGTGTTAAAATATTTCAAATATTTAAAGCATGAGTATTAATTTTGTTTCCCATTAGGTACCTGCATTATTGCGTACTGGCGATACGGTTCATGGCTTGGGGCCATCAGTTGTCCAATCTGTAGACAAACGGTAATGTTTGTATCCAGAAGGCATCATGAATGCTAGTTCACTTTGTAAATCTTTCTGGTTTCTGTCTCTGACTTCTGAGTTATTTTGATATTTTTAGCAGAATTTCCTTTATCCAAAGCTTCTGTGATGTTACGTTATTTTTTAAATGTCTTTAAGACACCTCAAAAAAAGGGAATTTCTTTTGAAATCCTTCAGTTGTAGGAAAGACAAATGGTAAATGAACCCTCTCCCAAACCCTCTAAAGTCTTTGTTGTGATACCAGCAAAGGAATAACAGTTAGCTAATCAGGCTTCAGCAAATATCCCCTATAATACTTTTGAAAAAAATTGTTTTTCCTTTTTAACTTATTTTTAACTTGCCCTCTCCAGTAAGGGTCCAGATAGCTTTAAGTAATGAATACTAATTTTTTTAAGTGTCTTCTTTTGAAACATAGTCACAGTGAATCATCCAGAACACATTTGACCATTGCAGTCAGTCTGGAAGGCACCCGAGGACGGAGGCAGTGAGTTTTTGTAAACCTACATTGGAGACCGAAATGGCAGCACAGACGGGCTGCCACGCTTTCTCAGTTTCTGTGGCAAGCTGGAGAAAGCAATACACTGAAAAACCTGAGAAACTGCAGTTTGTAGTTTTTTTAATTAGTAAACATAGCAAAGTAGGACATTCTCTCAGCTGTGTGTAGTTTTTCATAATTTCCTTTATAGTTATCTTATTTTCCACTTTAGGTTAAACTAAAAATATAACCTTTCTGATAATGAGTTATGAGCATGTAAAAAGACAGCATCTCCTCAGGAAGTCTTCCAGTGAGCAAAATAAAGTCCTAAAATGGATGGTTTCCAAGTTAATATGTCAGATTGGATGCATATATTTACTTTTGCTCCCTCTTACAACCACTAAAACAACAGTAAAGGACATCGTATAAAGGCATAAACCTGCAGAGACCAAAAAATAAAACAAAATAGTAGAAGAGGTGACAATTTTTCAAAAATTCTTTGTAAAATATAATGGACACACAGAAAAGCACACAAAACAAAGAAGTGCAGTTCATTGAATTGTCACAAAGCTACACTTGAATAATCATCACTCAGATGAAGAAACGGAAATTGGCCGTCAGCCCCAGAAGCCTCCTCAGGCCCCCGCCCAAATCTTCACTCCTCCTTCATCTCCTGTAGGTAATTCCTGTTTCACTTTTATGATAAGCATTTCCTTGATTTTCTTATAATTTTATTACCTTAGTATACCACCTCTAAGATTGTTTAGTTCTATCTGATTTTTAGGCTTTATGTAAATAAAACCACTTGGTATGTATTGTTAAATGCCCACACATGAATATACAGGGGTGAGCGAAAGAAGGTTTACATACAGACAATAAGACAATAATTAATAAATAATAATACAAGAATAATAATAATACAAGAATAGACTCTTTCATGTACTCACAACTGTAAACTGACTTTTGCCCACTCCTGTGTGCCTTTCAGTCTTGTTCTAGCTACCTACTTCCCCCATCACTGCCTTTTTTGGGGTGTAGAAGGTTCAGGGCTTTCTCTTCCTTCTACATTCCCAAATTCTGTCTCTTTCACGTTTGACTCTTTATCGCATGGTCGAGAGGAAATACTGTTTTGGGTTTTTCCTTGGTACTGACTTTCTGGGTGATTTTATATGTGACACAAGCAGTCAGCGCTAAAACTTATTTGCCACTACCACCTCTCATCATCTTTGGCTATCTGCCAGCCACACTGAGCCCAGGCCCTAGGTCTTGTATTAAAGAATTGGTTCCACCAAAGGCGTGGAGATGGAGTGTCCACTGCATTCTCACAGAGGTGTCCAACCTTCATCCCAGGGACCACATGCAGTCCAGGATGTCTGTGAATATAGCCCAACATAAAATCATAAATTTACTTAAAACATTATGTAAAAAAAACAACTTTTTTTTGTGATTATATGTTACAGTGTATTTAATATGTGGCCTAATTCTTCTTCCAGTGGGGCCAAGAGACGCCAAGAGGTTGGACACCACTGCGAGGGAATACAGCCATGCCTACCCCTCCATACTAGGGTTTCTGACCTCCTGAACTCTGAGATGATACATTTGTCGTGTTTTCAACCACTAAATTTGTGATGACTTGTTACAGCAACATTTAGAAACTAACACAGTTGTCTTTGCAATTTCTCACTTGGAAAACTTTCCCAAATTTTAGAACTGATTTTTCCATCATCTTCTAGACATCTCTACTTGGATATTTCACCAGCATCTTAAATTCAAGTAGTCCAAAATTAAATTATCTTTCTCCAAAAAACCCAAAAAGAATTAGTTCCACCACCTGCAGCTTTTCATAGGGTATATATAAATTTATCAGAGGGTATCCTTCGGACCACCTGTAAATTGGCTAGAGGCTAGAAAGGTGGAGATAAAGTTGTTTTACTATAATTGCTTTTGGTTTTCTAACTGTAGAGCAATTCATCCTGGAGGCAAGACAGGTGTCAGATACCTGCTTCCCCTCCTGTTTCACTGGAAATAATGAAGCACAGGCTGATGTCTCTGACTAGGACACACTCACCACTTCCCTCCATGAATGCACACACTAACACACCAACCTGCATTTCAAGGGCTAGCTTAAGTTTCAAGTTTTCTGAACACCCTAGGGAGGAGTCTTTACTTTGAAGTATCATTAAAACACCTTAGAACAGGATGTTGCACAGGTCTGCATCCCCTTCTCTCTCGTGATTGTGATTACCAACAGGCGAGACCACGTCTTTTTTATTTTATTTTATTTTATTATTTTTTAAATTTTATTTGTATATCAAGCACTTAGCACAGTGCCTTGCCCACATTAGGTGTTCAGTTAATACTTAGTGAAAGAATGCATTTTTATTAACAAATTCATGAAGAGTCAACAGTGTGTGCACCCCTTTGTTTTAGCTGTTTGGAGAGCATCTGAGAAATGGGAAGCCCTGGTTTTACAGCTGAACTGAGGAAGGGCAAAAACAGCAGCTAGATTATTTAAACCTAAATCTGCCAATTTTCCTTCCCATCTTCATCTCATTGTACAGTGACCATTTCTATCGGGGCTTTTCGTGGTCTGTCATCTTCAGATTACCTGAATGTGGTCCCGGGACATTTGTGTATCCTTACTTACCGCTACCATGGAGGAAAAAGGGTTTAATGTATTATAATATATAACAGTATTAAGAATTACTTTTTTTGTACAGGGAATAAGAAACATAACTGATAGGCATAAAATGGACAGAGGGAGGTTAAGAATCATACAGGAAATAGAGAAGTCAATGAACTTATATGTACAACCCATGGACATGAACTGGGAGGTGGGGGGAGATGCAGGTGGGAGGGGCACAAAGGGGAGAAAAAAATTGGGACAACTGTAATAGCATAATCAATAAAACATACTTAAAAAAAGAAATAAGCCAGAAAAAGACAAAAGAATTACCTTTTTTGATTGTAGCAGGGCTAGGTGCTTGAGAGGCAGTCCTTACCCTAAGTTAATGCCTATATTATGGCTGGTGATGTCTAAAGATATTTCAAACAGCAGTGACTGCTCCTGAATGTTTTCCCATCATTCTTGTATCTTCAGCTGCAGAGAACTACTGACTTTCCCCCTGGTGTGAACTGGAAAATATTAGAACCAGTGTTTGGAAAATGTGCCCCTTTGATTTTATAGATGCTCAGATTGCATTTGCATTGTATTGTATTGTAGGCAGTAATCTTACTCTCCTCCCCTGTGTTGCCTTTATTAAAGGAAATGAGTGAAATATAAATTCAGGAGTTCCTTGTTTTATTGAATAACACAAAATGAAGAGACTAATGCTGCAGAAAGGTATAACGATTTTTCTTTCTGTGTTAAACAGGTAACTTTACTGCTGCCGGTATTTAGTGAAAATGACCAGTCTCAGGATGCCGTTTCATTGCATCAGGATATCAATGATTATAACCGGAGATTCTCAGGGCAGCCCAGATCTGTAAGTAAACTTATGGCAGGTGCAGAGCTAGAGGGAACGAGGTTGCAGTACAGTGACCCTTCTCTATTGTGAAGTGAGATTTACCAGTGCGTATCCTTCGACTCTGAGAACCCTCACTGCTCGTGCGTGTCGGGTGAAGTCCTTACTTCCATTGTCGTTGTCATTCACTGAGTTACAGCTTTCCCAAGGACTGCAGTGTTTCTATCTTTAAAAGAAGGCATTGTAAAAGTCATTTATGAAGGGGCAGCAGCAAAAAATCAATAGAAATT
Source organism: Macrotus californicus (assembly GCA_007922815.1). NCBI lineage: Eukaryota > Metazoa > Chordata > Mammalia > Chiroptera > Phyllostomidae > Macrotus > Macrotus californicus. The sequence continues at coordinate 13,773 of VMDR010014508.1, read as the reverse complement.
TGGGGTAAAGATAAAATTGTCAGCTCCTATGTGATTCTAAACTAGGGTTTGGTTTTATGAGAAACACCCGAGAGCTTCTGGAGCGCGTTTTACAGCTGCTGTGCTGAGTCGTTTACCTTGGCCCTGTGGGAAGTGTCACGCTAAGTAGCCCCGTATGTCATCTCAGCCATTCAAATCACTCTCTTTTTAATTCTACAACTGACCCCTCCCCTAAAAAAAGGCATTTGGTAGATTGAAAACTGTCACATTTTATTATCTCATCCCAGTTTTATCAAAATAGAGCAAAATTCTACAAGTTTGTGTGTGACTGCATATGTATTTCAGAAACCAAATCTACTGAGTATAAATTTAGTGCACGGAAGGCCCAGGCTCTCCCCCGAGCTCTAGACTCTGTATCCAACTGCTTAGCCCCATCTCCGCTGGGATGTCCCCAGGCCTTTCACACTGAATGGGTATAATGCGAAGCCGATTCCCTGCCCAGCCCAGTTAACTCTTCTGCCTTTCTGAGCTCCTCTCCCTCATTCCCCTCATCTGATCTGTAAGTAAGTTGTACCATTCCTTTTCTTTGAGGGGGGGTCCTGTCATTTTTACCTCATAAAAATGTCCTGTGTCTGTACAGCCAGCATATTAGTCAGAGTCACCATCATCTCTTGCTTAGCACACTTGCCGTGGCCCCTTCACTTTGACTTTTTTCTCTGTGTGGCAGTCCAAGTAATATTTTGAAAATAAGTAAGGCCATGATGGTCTTGTGTTTTAAAACTTGCAGTTTTTTGGAATAATTTGGAATAATGTTCCAGCTCCTTACTGCGGCTTACAAGGCCACATGTGACCTGGCCCCCCTGCCCTCCTGCCCCCCACCATCTCTCCCCCTCCCCCACCACACTTCAGCTACGCTGGCTTCCAGCTCCCAGAAAAGCTCCAAGTCTTTCCACATAATGCCTTCACTTGTGCCATTCCCCATTTGGAACACTTATCGCTCTTCTCTCCTCGCGGGTGACTCTCATCCTCTAGGTAGTTCTAAAATAAACCCTCTTCCAGAGGCTTTCCCTGACGTCTGTGCATCTTACCTTCACCTTGACGTCTTTACCTTTCTCTGTGCGTCTTCTGCACAGCATTTGTCACAAACAGCGCTCAAACCTAGTTCATTGGCTTGTTCTCCGTGGACGAACAGCATCATGAGAGCGGAGACTGTTTATTCAGTCATTACGGAATTCTCAGTGTGAAAGTCAGTGTCCGGGATGTAGCAGGCCCTCGGCGTGTGCTGAGTAAATGCATGAATTGTCCTTGAGGTAGAATGGATACTGCTACTCCCAGCCAAGACCGCAAGCCATTGAAATGTGTTAGAAACACACAGCTGTGCTCTGGTGCTCCCTTGCCTGTATTCCTCAGTCTGTAATGTCATGTACATTTAAAGGTGTGCAGTTTCATCTGTTGTGAATGATAATGGGTACGTCTTTTAGCTGTTTAAGCAACAAGGATAATGTAACCCAACCACTGTTGCCTTCCGTAGTTGCTTGATCCAGCCATTTTCTTAACATGTCCTCCAGTGACACCTGTAGCATGATTCCCTGAAAATCAGTGTTTCCAATTCCAGGTCTGCCCCTGACTCTGAAGATAGTAGTAGTAATTTTAAGATATCCATCCATGTTTTTAAGTGTGAAGCATACCATTGCTCAGTTCTTACTTTTGTGTGGGTCAGATTTATAGTTAACAAGTAAGAAAGCTTAGTATGTGATGATGTTACAACATAATAAAGATAGCTCTTACTTTGATATTCTGCCTAAAAGTTGGAGTAAGATTGTGATTAATACACAAACATTTCTTAGTAACTCATTTCATATTTCTTGTCTAATTACAGATTTTGCATAAGTAATACTACATGAGCAGTGAAAAATAGCTGATAATGGACAGGAAATTATTGTTAGAATATTTAAAGTAATTTATCATTGACCTTATGAAAACTGTATAGCTGTTTTGCTTTAAATATTAGTTTCTTCCATAGAGAATAGAAAGTTAATATAGGAAATGACTCCAAAAAGACCATTTTTGTTCATTTGCGGCCAGTCTTCCAAAAGGAGTTAAAAGATTTTACCTTGTGTTTTTAAAACTGTTTTCTTTTAGAGAGAGCTGGCAATAGTAAAGCCATGTTACGAACCTTAAAGACATTGAAGTCATTAAGGTCCCTGAAAATGGCTACATGAAAAAAAAACCCAAAAACAAAAAAACTGTTTTCTCATCACTTACTCAATTCCTATTTTTTGTCTCCATCTTCCTCTCAATTTGTTTAGCATTTTTTTACATCAGTGAATATATACATAGCATTGGATCTATGGCATTTATACAGATTGTTAAAAATAGCTGAACTGTGGGTAGTGGAATGACCACAGGAAGTGATTTACTTCCTCCAGTCACTTTGTCTTGTATCTGCCAACTTCTGAAAAGTAAGATATGTTGAGGAGTCCTGGTAGGTCATTACCACACAGGAGCTGAGATCATGCAGCCAACAAACAACTACAGAGAACAAATGAGAAGTCTGCAGTCAGAGAATCACTGACTTGCTCAAGGTCATACAAATACAGGGGGGGGCAAAATTGGGTTTACAGTTGTTTGTATGGAAAATAATACAATAATTAAATAATAATAATAAAAGAATAAATTTTATTTACTCACAACTGTAAACCTACTTTTGCCCCACCCTGTTAGATATTGGTACTATCTTTTCTTTTTAATAGCTTTATTTAGATGTAACTTACATGCCATAAGCATACATGTTTTAAAGTATACAGTGTAATGATTTATAGTTTAAAACTTGGCAGTTTTTTGGAATAATTTGGAATAATGTTCCAAATTAAATATAATCTAATTACCATCATGATGTAATTTTAGAACATTTCATTCTCCCAAAAGCTTCAGCGGTCCCTTCCCTTTCCCCCCGTCCCTTCCCCTCTCCCCAGTCCTTGGCACCACTGACCTACTTTCCGGCTCTGTTGATGTGGCTGTTCCGGATTATCTCATCATTTTATTTGAATGGGATCATACAATATATGGCCTTTTGTCTCTGGCTTAGTTCCTTTGGCATGCTTTCAAGGTTCATCCATGTTGTAACACACCTCAATACGGCATTGCTTTTTGTTGTATTTTTTTCAGTTACAGTTGACATACAATATTGTATTAGTTTCAGGTGTACAATGTAGTGATTATCCATTAATGTAACTTGCAGAGTGATTGCTCCAGTAAGTCTAGTGCCCATCTGACACCGTGCATAATTACTAGAATATTATTGACTATATCCCTTATGCTAGTACTTCATTGCTTTTTATGGACAAATAATATATCTCATTTTGTTTATCCATTCATGAGTTGATGGACATTTGAGTTGTTTCCACTCATTGGCTATTATGAATAATGCTCCCGTTAACTCGTATACCAGTTTTTGTGTAGATGTGTGTTTCATTCCCCTTGGGTATGTGCCTCACTGTGCAGTGGCTGAATATTGTAGTAACCCTGGGTTTCACATTTTGAGGAACTGCTAGGCTGTCTCCTAAGGGGCTCTACATTTCCACCAATAGTGTATGAGGGTTCCAGTTCCTCCATATCTTATAATTTTCATTGCTTTCCATATACAATAATTTTTTTAAATGTATGTCTTTTGTTAAAGTTCAGTTGTGAAAATTATGCTCATTTATGTAAAAACGTAGTAATTTATGTATTTCTGTATATATTTAGAACTTAATCATTTTCAAAAAGGTAGTGCTTGGCATTCCAAAAATCTTCATAGCAATTAGGAATTTGCTTAAAGTCTAGCTAGGCAGAATAAACATCCTCAGAAGGGATCAGTTTCATTGCTATTCTTAGACTGTCATTAATATTGATGTCTTTAATGTATACTTATATATTGTCTGGCAATTTATAAAGGTCATTTATATACAATATCACTTTCAGTTTTTGAAAGTCGTCTTGGTACATAAATACTGAATTGTTGACTTATCTCTAGTAGGTTAAACAACTTTCCCCAAGGTCACCTGGCTAATAAATAATTGATTTTGAATTCAACCCAGATCTGACTTTTTAAAAAATTTTTCTAATATTGTATTTATTTAATTTTAGAGAGAGGGGGTGGGAGGGAGAAAAAGAGGGAGAGAAACATCAATGTGCGAGAGATACATTGATAAATACGTCCTCAACTGGTGGCCTGGCCTGCAACCCAGGCATCTGCCCTGACTGGGAATCGAACCAGTGACCTTTCAGTTCACAGGCCGGACCTCAATCCACTGAGCCACACCAGCCAGGGCCCAGATCTGTCTGACTTTATAGCCGAGACTTGAGCTCAAGCTTCAGACTCTAATCCTCTAGAGTAGGTTCTTGATTTGGTTTATTTTACTAACTCAAATTAGAGATAACTTGAGTTTTACATTATTATGTCCTATATTTTAACTTTGCTGACATTTTAGTTGCTTTTCAATTATCTGCAATAAAACCTATTTTATAAGAAGCTTGTAATCAAAGAACTATTTTTAAATAAAATGAATAACTAGAAAAAATGATGGTCAAACAATAGGTGAAACTTACTTCATGTTAACTTTGCACAGTTGTAAGAAAATTATATTATTTTAAAGTCTGACACATTAGATGCCAAATCATAACATTTGTTTTTCCCCTACCAGATTATGGAAAGAATTATGGATCTACCCACTTTACTGAGGCATGCATTCAGGGAGATGTTTTCAGTCGGTGGCCTTTTCTGGATGTTCCGTATCAGGATAATACTTTGTTTAATGGGAGCTTTTTTCTATCTTATATCACCTCTAGACTTTGTACCTGAAGCCTTGTTTGGAATTCTGGGCTTTTTAGATGATTTCTTTGTCATCTTTTTGTTGCTTATCTACATCTCTATTATGTATCGAGAAGTGATAACACAGAGACTAAACAGGTGAAAAAAAGCTTACTGAAATTATGAGCTAATGTGTAAAAGCACACAAAAGGACCCACGGCAGCATACAGCGTTAGAATATTATCTTACAAACTAAAGACCGCTGTATGGCAAACATTTGATTATTACTTGGCAAATGCCTAGCAATATATGACTGGAATTTTTACATGTTGCAGGTTCTGATATTAAGGTTAGAATTATAATAATTTACAGCTGTATCTTGATTGTGTTGTCTGTAAAGTCTCTGGAAAAAACATGGAATTATATAAAAAGGGATGTTTTCATATCTTTCTTTTCCCCAGAATTACTCAGAATAATGGGGTGTATAGTAAGATAGTGTTCCATGTACACTTTACCCAATGTCTCCTTTTCAGTGAGCACCTATATGATAATATATTGCAATGAGACTCATCTAAATATTTTTGTTACAATAAAATACTGCACAGTATTGGGGGGAAAGTGTTTTTTAGTACTAAGTTTTGTGCATTTGGAGCAGTTCTGCTTTTCCATTCTAAGTCTTCGTTATCAGCTGAAAGTGAACGAAGAAGCTTGAACTTTATCATCTGGTTTCACATTCTGGTTTACAGAACACTGGAAGAATTAACACGGTGTAAGACATTCATGTCCAGTCAGCACACTTAGGTTCTCCGTGTGCCATTTAAACCAGAGTTTGGTCCCTTTATAGGAGCAGTGTATTACAGTAACTTGTAAAAGGAATGTTTTGTTTTGTTTTGTTTTGTTTTTTTTTCAGAAACCTGGGCAATACTGTAAACAAGTAGCAGTTTGATGCATTTCTGAGAAAAGTGGTTTTTCATGGCTTGAGCATCAAAGAGGGTACTAGGAGAGTACTAGGAAGGCTTACAAGTTTGACAAGAGAAATTATGGTGAACTAGAGAACAGAATGGACAAATTTGGTTCATTTTCCCTTGACACAAAATTTGTAATGCTGTCCCTCGATGGTGCAGAATGAGCAAATGTCAGACGCGATTCAATAGGAAGGTTACATTGGTTTTTTTTAATGACTACAGCGTAAGTATCTAATGTTCTTCTGCAGTTTTGTTTGAAAAGAACCAAAACCACAAGTATTATGAAATCTCTGCTCCCTCAGCTGGCACTACTCATTAGCAAACTGGACAGCAGGGAGGTTGTTGATGCCCAGGGCTGTTAGCTCTGTCCCGATAGTCATATTGTCCATTCATGTACGTGAGCCTCCTTAGGTATAGAGAGGCAAAAAAAACCCCCAAAAAACCCAGATCTGTTGCAGTCTCCTAAATTAGTCAGATTAGCCATCTACTGATAAGATGCTGAATAAAATATCAATAATAATTTTTCTAATTTGGGCCTAGGACAAAGCTGTTGCTTGTTAGAGAGAAAAACAACAATGCTTAAATATAGCACATTATCATTAAAGCAGTTTCTCACATACTTTTCATTTTATGCTTAAGACATTTATGTGAAGAAGGCAGGTGTCTTCCTTTTCACAGGTGACATCCTGTTACTGATGACAGGTTTGGTTTTGTCTGAAACTACCCAGACATAAGTGACTCAATAGGATGCCCGCATGGGGTTCAGGGTAAATGTGAGGGTTATTACAAAGAGGCAAAGCTAGAGAGAAACTGGGGTCCCTTGGAGACTTTTGGAACATACTGGAGTAAGATAGCTTAGGTACTCCTAAGAAGAAAGAAAGGTCTAAAAAGAAGACATATCAAGACTTCACGAATCCTAAGTCTATACTTCCAAATCAAACATCTAATAGGGTAGCATACTTCACAGAAAAACATTTCAGCTGCAGCTACCAACTCTAAAAGCTAAGAGTAGGAATTTGTTACACCAAACTAGAAAAGCATTTCCTACCAATTGCAAATTTGGTGTGGGGCTGTAAGCAATGTCATTTTTTAAAGGCTTTCCTTTTCTGTGCATGTTCTGCTTCAAGTGTCAACATTTCTAGTTACAATAATTTTATTGTAATAGTCCTTGTAAGGCTTTGCTGGTAGAAGTGTATTGTACCAACTTTTGTAACATACAAAAACACCGTATGATCGGAAGTCTTATTAAATAGAAAAGGGAACATGTGGGCATCTCAGAATTGTAGACTTGTTTATTATGTTATCCGTACTGATCACCAATAATAAATGCAGATGGTATCTGAGAGCATTTAAAACAAGTAGAGTCAATCAGTGTTTTCAACATAGTAATACTTCTGTGATTCAGAGTGAGATCATGTAAATCAAAGCAACAATTTGGACTGTGTAAACAATAATGTTGTGACTGTCACAAAAACAAATGGTCCAACCCCAGAAGCAGGTAACTTGGGCAGGTCTATGGAAAACCAGATGGAGGGAGCCACTGTTCTCAGTCCTGAAAGCAATAGGGGAGGAAAGGACTGTCTTGATCCCTGTGGCCGTGCAGATACCTACCTCACAGAGTTGCAGAGAATCGACGGTTTGATTCAAACTTTGTGATTTAAGAATTTGTCAAATACCTACTCTTTTCAATAAAAGCAACATATGTAAAATTAAAAAGTAGCTGTTATTTTCCTGTTTCTTTGATATTGTTTGCTTTAAAATTCAGAACTCCTGAAGTAGCATTCAATATAATGCTTACGGTGGTTTTCTTTCTCACTAATGGACATCCAATGTCTCGTCACATTTCTAATTAATTTTTCCACAGATATTTTAAAATTTAAAAAGTGGAAACGTTTTTGTTTTTGAGGAAAATTACTCACCTGGGTAACCTTTATTAATCTGGACAAGAAGGGTGGAAATGAACTTAGAGACTAGGCCTGTACCCTAATTCCCCACCCCTATTTCTTTTGAGTGTATATTTAATGACTGAAGTTGCATATTTGATAACTGAAATGGCCTGTTCTGAGTCTGTGCCCTCGTGTCTGCATCAACATTTTTCCCTTGTCTTTGTACCACTAAATGTACTTCCTGTTTTGCTAAAGAGCAACCCAGAAACCTGGGACTGGGTCAGAATAGGAAAGGGCACTCAAGGTTTGAAGGCCCTAAGATTTGTCTCCCAGTAAGCAGTAAGGGCTGTTGACAATCACAGAGATATAGACAGTCATTGAGATTTTGTTCTGTCAGAGCCAGACCATTTTCATGACATAAGTATTTAAGCATTGAGCCCTTGACAGCAATTTGAGATGTTATCAGTCACTGTCATCTTCATCCACCTGCATCCTCTGACTGGTCCCATATCCCACATTGGTGCACGAGAGGAGTCAACACGTGGAGCATGTTTGCATAGTTTCCTTATTCTTTTTATCAGACTAGTGGCATATAGTTTAGGCCTTTTGAAGGGAATGAAATACGGGATTAGGAGAGGGCTAAGGGCTAAAGATGTTTAAACTCATTGGTATCTAATATCTTAGATTTTAATTTGTTTAAAAACACAAAAAATTTTTGAAACTATTTAAAAATACCTGATATTCTAATCAAAAACAGTCACTCTTCTAATTGGTCTTAGGGAAAACCTATAATTTTTATCCACATGAAAATTAATCTTGTTTCACTAATCGTAGAATATTAGAAATGTTAAGCACCCTTACAAACTGGCTGGCGTTTGTGTTTTCTCAGATGAAAGCTATAGATAGCTCCCCAGAAAAATACATTTATACACACATTTCTATACTTTCGATTCCTTTTCAGGGGATTCAAGATCTGAACATGTATGGATGCCAAATTAAGAATTCCCCATTTAGTCCTACAACCTTACTCCACAGATGAAGATAATGAGGCCCAGAGAGCATGAATGCTAAGGTATTATTTTAAATAAAAGTTATTTACAGAAAAAAAGGCGTAGTTGGATAGAAATTAAAATCTAAATTGGTATCAGTGAGTTTAGAAACATCTTTAGCCCTTAGCACTCTCCTATGTTAAAAAACAAGTGGCTTCTTTTTCTTCAGTTTATCAAGCAAGACAAAGTTTATCCTAGAATAATTCTAACAACTTGCTCTTTTAACGTGGTTTAAATTTTCTTTTTTCCTTAAAAAGCGTTAATAGTAAATGAATTAGACTTTAAAAAACATCACTTTTTAAAAATTATTTTTTAATTTATTGATTTGAGAGAGGGAGAGAGATGGTTTGTTGTTCCACTTTATGCACTCACTGGTTGGTTCTTGTTACGTGCCCTGACTGGGGATGGAACCTGTAATCTTGGCGAATTGGGGTGGTCCTCTGACGGAGCTACCCAAAGCTACCCAGCCAAACTTCTAACTACATTTAATTCAGTTTATCCCGATTTACTGTCTTTCCCGCAAATGAACATACAAAATTAAGGCATGTATTCATTTTTGATATTCATTGAAGGGGTCAAATGAGATCAAATGAATATATAAACATCTCATTCTCTTTTTTAAAAAAGGCAGTTTTGCATATCTTATGTGGCCCTTGTTTGGTTAGTAAGCTATTTTATTAAGGTAGAACTCCAAACATTTTAGAAATCAATAAAGGTCATGTGATTACCATAAAGTGAACGCAGCTTAACCATCACTTGTCACAAGACACATTATCTCCATCCCATTAAGTCCCCTTTCTTTGCCTCTCTCCCCAAAAGGAACCTCTTCTGACTTCAGTTTTACCTACTTTATTACTCTGCAAAAAAATAGAATCATGTAGTATATTTTGTCTCTGGCTTAACATCACGTAAGAACCATCCATAGAGTAGCTTCTTCATTTTGATTGCTATCTGGTATTCCATAGTATGACTATATCGCAGTTTATACATTCAATCATTGATGGGCATATGGATTCTTTGCTTCAACATTTTCTACAAATCATATGATCCGTGGCCGCCCTTTTAAAAAAATCGGCGCAATGATCCAGTGACTTCAGCTTTACACGTGTCCTCCTTTAAGCCAGCAGATCCAGTGAACTGTATTGTTCTCCATGCTAAAAGGCCCTGGATAAATTAACTCAAGAAAGGTACCAGAGAGATGCAAGGCGGGGCAGTTACGCTCCGCTCCCGAAGCCTCCTCTCCCGAGGCGTTCCTTTCTCCCTTCCGGAAGGTCGAAGGTCCGCCCACTTCAGTGACGCTAAACCCGTAGCATCACACGCCGGGCCTCAGCCAATGGCTTGCTTCCCAGGGAACGTTACCTCTGACCTCAAGGCTAATCTGAGACAGCAGGGACGAACTCCTCGCGAGAGGTGAGATTGAAGCTTCCTCCGCCATCTTGGAGATGGGAGTCTGGGGATGGTTGTGGTCGTTCTGCTAAAGCAAACAACAAAACGGGCACATCAGCCACCCCCCAGTAAGGCTATCATCCCTGTAATTGTTGGCCAAACCTAGAGAAGAAGCAAGGGTGTCAAAGCGGAGAGCAGCGACATTGATTACCGTTTCACCTGCCTGCTGGGGCGAAAGAAGTGAAACGACTGAGAACCGGAAGGATGGTGCAGTCCTGTTCCGCCTACGGCTGCAAGAACCGATATGATAAGGATAAGCCCGTTTCTTTCCATAAGTAAGTGCCGTTCACGGCTCGCGGGGTCTGCCCCTGCTCGCGCTGGGGGCGCGCAGCCGGTTAGGCTCGGGGGCGGAGCCAGAGCCATGCGCGTGTCCGCGCGAGACCTAGCGAGAGGGGTGTAGGCGGGGGCGGGGTGCGCCCGAGCGCTACTGGGGGGTCTACTCTGGGCTGGGCGGTGGGCGAGCCCGCAGGTCGTCGGAGCCCGCGCCCTGTCGCCGCGGGCTGCGCGTTCTCGGTGCGCGTCGCCACCGCTATCGATGACTGTTTCTCACGCGCGAGTTCTGGCTGTGAGCGCGAGGCTCAGTCGCCGCCTGGAGTTGGCCGGTTCGGGGCGGGCGGGGATGCCAGAAGGACCCGCAGGTCGTGAGGTCTCCAGGCGGAGAGGCATTTGGGTTTCACCATCACTCAGGTCATGGAGAAACCAGGTGGTTATAACTCTTTAGAAGTACATTTGAAATTAAAAGAAGTCACTCTTTTTCGTCCTTGGCGGTGGTTGGGAGGCCAACATCATTAAAAGCTGGGTTTGGGCCAGGATTTCGGGGAGTATGTGTATGGACAAATTTCTAGGAACCAACCTAACCTGTAAGGACCACTTAAGTTTGAGACAGTGTCTGGTGCTGCTAAGATGAATAGTTGATGTTTGCAGCACACAGTAATGATAACATGGAAAGTAATACTACGGACCGTGACCAAGTGCCATAGTAAAGGTCAATATAAGCTGTTATTGGTGCATACAGGAAGCCCTTGGAAAAGAACCTGCCCCACATCTTTCAGGACTGTTTTATCCAAAAGGTGCTGCAGTTAGAGTCTTACAGAAAAAATGTTCTCTGGAAAAGAAAAGCTCAAAATGGGAATGACTGAATGGTAATCAAATGTTTGCAAAATGTGACACGATGGCAATTTTATTCAGCCAAATTCAGTACGGTATTTGCAGATTTCATTACATTTACGTTGAATTTTTTTTTTGCAAGAATTCCCCACTATAAATGATAGCTAAGAAATTAAATTAGAACCAGTGATAAGTTATAGGAATTCGTCATAGCCAAATAATTACACAAGCAAAATAGTAAATATCTTTCGATTTTTTTTGTGGAGGTCATTTATGTTTAACAATAGATGTGGGTGCATTTTTATATTCTTGGTATATAGTATGAGAAGGACCATACAAAAATAAGGATGTCTAATGTGTAGGGAGGTCTTGAGTGTTGCTATTTCCCTCTTCAGAGAAGGGAATAGGACATGTAACACTTCCAGAATTCGGTTCAATGTATCTTAACGTTACTTCTTGATTTATTGGAATTTCTGAAAGCTGATGAATTGATCTCTCCAGCATAGGGAATTGGTCAGGAGGTGGTGGGTGACACCATCACACTCATTCAGCTTTCCGCCTGCCCATTCTAATGATACTGCAGAAGGAATCTAAAAATGTGGAAAACCCTTCATTGGTAGGAAAACTAGGACATTTCACACATCAGAAATAGTGAGTTTCTGCCCACTGTTAAACAATTGAATGGAAAGAAGGACTAACCTACGTCTCCTCCTTTATCTAGAAGAACAGATTTGGGGGAGTAGATGGGGAAGAGCTTGTCAGAACCTCACAAACATCCTGAGCACTTGCCATCCTGGAGTGCGCAGGCCAGAGGTGCTGAATTTTACCAGTGACTGCAACTGCAGTTTGCAGTTCTAGAGGCCGTTCTGGCAGGAACCTGCTGAGAGTGCTTCCTTCCCCAGTTTCTCCGGTGGTAGTGGGAAGAGTGGGCAAAGGCCCTGTCAGAAGCACCTCTCAGACCTTCAGGATAATAGCAGAGCCAGGCTCTGGCATACTTTGGAAGAGGAAGTGGGACACACAGTAGAAACACCCTTCTTTGGCTTCTTTCCAAGCCCCCAGCTTACTAAACCCCCGACCTGGGAAAGTAAAATCACAACAAATTTAAATTGTTCCTGCCTCTCCTCATCCGGCTCTAACAACAGATTAAGAGGTAAATTAAAAATTTTAAATTTATCATTGCAATTCAACTGAAATTTGATTAAGTCATATTTGTTAGACTGATTCTAAGACAACCAGGAGCTTCTTTTTCTCAGTATGTAGATATAAACATGAATTTTGTTTTACAGTATACAGAAAATCACTGGTAAAGTAATATAAATTCACCCTATAGTATGTATTTTACTTGACACTTCTAGCGTTTTCAATATAAAAAGTTAAACCATAATAAATGAGATAGGTGAAAGAGCCACATGATTTACTCTTGTGTATTTAGATGTATGTGGAATACCTGTATCTGGCTGTGAAGGTTTTTACTGTAACGGAAGAGGGAAGAAAACAGTATTAGGCACGTGAGCCCTCCACCCTCAACCTTTCTTTACCTACTCTTTCCACTGCACACATCCGCCAACATGGCTAACTGTTATTTTTACATTCTGTAAGTTCTAATTGGCTTATCTTATTTAGATTGTATATATCATTATATCTGATATTCCTATAACTACTGTATAATCAGTTAAGATTTCTATAAGAAATACTTTCTTTTCTTTAAAGATTTGACTTATTTCTTTTTTAGAGAGAGTGGAAGGGAGAGAGGAGAGGGAGAGAAACATGGATTGGTTGCCTCTTGCACTCCCCCAACTGGGGACCTGGCGGCGGGCAACTCAGGGCATGTGTCTGACTGGAATCGAACGGGCAACCTTTTGGTTCTCAGGCTGGTGCTCAGTCCACTGAGCCACACCAGCCAGGGCTATTTATAGGATTGTTTAAGCAAGTACATTTAAAGGCACAACTAATAAAAAAAAAAAAGCAGAACTCGTGTTTTGATGAAATACTCCTCAGTGTGTTAACACCAATGCAAGATAGTTCTTTCCTAAGCAGGAAAGTTTGGATGTGCCTTACAATAAAAATAAGGTAATAGAAGTGAATTATGTCATCTTTAGGTTCCCTCTTACTCGACCCAGTCTTTGTAAAGAATGGGAGGCAGCTGTCAGAAGAAAAAACTTTAAACCCACCAAGTACAGCAGCATTTGTTCGGAGCACTTTACCCCAGACTGCTTTAAGAGGGAGTGCAACAACAAATTACTGAAAGAGAATGCTGTGCCCACAATATTTCTCTGTACTGAACCACATGACAAGGTAATACCTGTTTTTAAATACTGGCTTTTCCCCCCTGTTTTTTAAAGTAATGTGTTTCTTGTGGAAATTTGGAAAATTCAGAGTCATGTTAAGAACACAAATGTTACCTGAAACCTACCACTTGTAAATAACCGCTGTTAACAGTGATATTCTTTTAAAAAATGCAAAATGCAGTTTATTAAAGTTAAGTATCCTCACACTAAGAAGCTCAGTCAAGCTTTGTGGTTTACTTGTAAGATCACTCCATACGCCTG
>VMDR010014507.1:0-23455 GCA_007922815.1 Macrotus californicus | reverse complement strand
CATTCACTCACTCATTCATCGCACATGTACTGTCTTTTATGCTAATAATACAATAAATGGAATTCTATTTTTCTTTGCAAATTAAAACTGAAGCAGTTTCTGTTTTCTTTTAAAAATGTAATGTTTACAAATCATGATAATTCTGATATTACTACACATTCTTTCTCAGGAGTTAAAACTTTCCTACTTCTTTTACTGACAGAAAAGAAAGAATGAAAAACTATAACTATAATGATACTAAAGAATAATCTATGCATAAATATTTCCAAATTTGAAATTATTTTAAGATTTAATTTCTTTGAAATGAATTTTTAAAATGAATTCATCACAAATAAATCTCATAGTGCCCTAAGAAAGTAATAATAAATAGAGAGATTAGAAGTAATTCAGGGTACTCTTAAGTATTAGGAAAGATGTTCAAGACTTTGAAACTGGAGTCCACTGGCTACCCCAACCCTTTTTCTATTCCTGACCTTTATATTTTCTCCTAGAGGAAGAGTAGTTACAAAGTGTATCTTATTTTTAATTCTCTGCTTTGTGTTTTGGGGAGTGAAATGGATTCTCACACTAATGTATTATGTTAATCACAGTTTTAAAAACTGGCTATCCATTAAATGCAGGTATCCTTGCAAATCCTGTACCAACTAAAACAATCTCCAGGTAGATGTAAAAATCAATTAATGCCTTACTACCCTGCAAAGATGTGGGCACATATGGATAAAGCTAACTAAATCTTCCAGAATTTGTGTAGCTTGCCTATTAACCCTCAAATAATGTAATGTAAGTGAAAGCCAAGGCCCATTTTCTGTTTTTCTACATAGCTGGTTATTTATAAATCTCAGACCTGTTGGTTTTGTGCTCTAAGTGTACCCTGTCCAGTGAGCCTGACTAATTCCTGGTCATGGAGTGGACTGCGGTATGCAGGACGCTGTTCAGGATGTGGGTCGCTGGAGCTGACAAGCTGGGATTAGTTGCCCTCCACCAGGAGGCCCTGGAGGCCCCTGGGCCTGGGTGAGAAGGCAGGCACCTCAGTGTGTATGTGACCCCTAACAGTGAGGTGCCAGCCTCCCTTGCTTACTGATACCATTCGCAGTAACCTGAATGACTGGTTATTCTGGTCAGGAGAAAATAGCACTGACATCATGTGATTCTGGCAAAGTAAACCACATTGGAACTTGGCCTTTGAATACCCAAGGGGCTGGCAGCAATCTCGGGGGTTGGCTGGGAGCCCCATTGAGTTCACTAGTAATCAGTTGACTGCTGAGCTGGACAAGCTGCCCTAGTTTTTCTGACAAGCTCTGTCTAAAAGAATGATGGGCATTCTGCCATTAGGATTTTTTAGCAGAGTTGCTAAAGATTAACTCTTTAGCTACTGTACATACATTATGTCCTTTGTCATGTGTTGGTATGCAATTAGATAAAACTTTGGCAGGAAGGTTCCAATTCCTCATTCAGTTATTGCACATGGAATCTCTCTCGTGCATAATGAACTTCCATAGGCAAGGAAAAACAGTATAAAGACCTCTATATGTATGTTTCAAAGGAATGCCAGTGACTGGATTTTTCTTGAAGTTTCTAGTTTTTTTTTTTTTCAACAAAATGATATCATTTTTATTTATGCAAAATTTCAGATGTCACATCCTAATCATCCTTTGGAACAGATATCCACCTCAGAGACACCTTTGAAAAGTGATGAGCATTTCATATTTATTATGAGAAGTGTATCCATACATATTCTTTCCAATAAAATTTGATAATTCAGACTATTCTGGAAGAAAAGAGCTATTTGCAGTTAGTATGTCATAGTCCAGAGAAAGCAGTTCTTTGGATAAACCCGACTTCTCAACATGCTTCTCGGTTATCTTTTACTAGGAAAGGTGATATCTTGGTAACTTTATTCTTTCTCTCACATAGTTAGAATAAAATACAACTGTAGAGTTAAACGGGTTGATCAAAAAAATTTTATGCTGTACCGCAGGTGATGAATTTAACATGCTTAATCTTGCTCTGTCCTGGAATTTTTCCTAAGGCACATGCTCGTTTTCTGTAGATTGGCGTGACAGTCTGGATTGGACACCACGGTTCTCTGACAGGCTTCAACACTCCCTTACACTGTCAGACTGCAGGCTGATGGGGCCACCGTGGGAGTGCAGGCCCGGTGGCCATGGTGTGTCTCGGTCCACATTCGGGAGTTCTAAAGGCAAAAGCCACAGTTCTGGACTTCTCTTTCTATTTAGTCCAGATGTGGATTCTGAATCCTCTTTGATCTTTTCTTCCAAAGAAGCCATATTTAAGGAATGGTACAATTTCTCTCTCATGTTCAAGAGGCTTGTGACATTAGCCACCTGGGGACGTTATTGTCCATCAGAGCGTTTTTATAAAGGAAGTAGACAGATAACACATGTGCAGGTATGTTTAATGGACATTTCCTGTTCTGCACACCTCTTGTCTCCTTTCCCCCACCCAGCACAACTATGCTTGACAGGCCGTCTCCTTGAAGGGAGCCGCCTCCTCCATGGCAGAGCTGAACATCCAGAGTGACAGCCTTTCAGGTGCACAGTTAAAGGAAATTCTTAGTGAGTTTTTAATTTGGCTTGTCACCCTAAGACTTCTCAAGAGAAGATAAAAGCCACTCAGGGGTTTTGAATAAGGGTTTAGGAACAGGGCAGACTTTTGAACTTGTTTATTCCTATTGGGCGTAGTTTGGAGGAAGGAGCCAATAAAACATTTCCACAAGACTGTGGCACATCTGATGTCTTTGCGTGGCTGGAGAATTTACCTATCTCTCTTTCTGTGAGGACAGTATCTCGACTCTCGAGGCCCTCGTTTATCTGAAGAAGGGGTTTGGGGTGGTGATGGAGTGGTGCACGGGTGTGGAATTGCCCTTTCTCCCTCTTCCCTTCTCTTTCCTTTTCTTTCCACTCTCTTTCCTTCCTCTCCTTCTTCTCTCTCTCTTTTCTCCCCTCCTTTTAAAGAAAAACAAGACTGAATGCATGAGTAAGTGGAACAACAAATTGATGCTTCTCTGTCTCTCTCCCCCTCTTTCTGAAATCAATAAATTAAAAAAAAAAAAGCAAAAACAGTGCTTGCTGAACAGCTACTCTTGCCAGACAGTGCCCAATGACATGCAAAAGCCAGTTCTGTACTCACGGGGTGTCTAGTCTAGCGGGACAAAGATGCCTCAAATGAAGTGGTCACAGAAATAAACACAGGACGAACGGTTACGTGAAGTAGCTTGTTGAAAAGGCAATGGATGAAATATGGACATAAAAAAGGGGATCTTATTATATACCTGTGAAATGTCTGGGTAATACCATTTCTTGGTAATACTTGAGAAAATCAAAAAGCTAGATCTGAGTTTGAATCTCAGCTCCACAACTTACTATTTAAACTTGAGCAATGGACTTAAGCTCTTTGAGCCTTAATTTCCTTATCAGCAAAATGAAGATCATCATATCTACTACCCAGGTTTTATATGTGATTGAAAATATGAAATTTGAAACCTTTAGTTGACACAGTACGAATTTAACAAAGTTATTTCATCTCATTACTAATTCAGGGAGCTACACTAGAACCATCCAATGGGTCTTTTCCCTCTCATGGTAAATTGCCACTGGCAACCTAGTTTTGAACATGCCCGCCAATTCCAGAACCAGTACACAAAGATGTTTTAAAGAGTGAAACAACGTCTCCAGCAGTCTTGGCACTAACATGGTCATCCTCCTAGTTTATCCACTAATTTTACTAACATTTTTGGTGTATAATAACCCATTGACATTTCCTGATGAGTGCTGCTTATAGCTTTCTCTCTTTCCTAACTTTTCTGTTTACTTTCAGGGGTTCTTTTGGTCACTGAAAGGTGTCAGATTTTTTCTGGCATTTGGGTTGTATATGAATCGCAGGTGTCAGAAACTGAAGTCATGCAGACTGAAAGGAGAAAGGGAAGTTACTGGCTGGTGTAACTGAAAAGCCCAGTTCATTTTCAGGCACAGCTTGACTCGGGTGCTGTGATGGAGAATGGATCTCTGACTTGCTACCTCTGCTCTCCTGTGTGTTGCTTTCTTCTCCCTTCATGGTGGCGACCTCCAGGTTGACATTCCACCAGCAGAGCAAGCCCCGTGGGGAGGAGGAAACTGTTCCTTTCTCAACAGTTCCAGCAAAAGTTCCCAGGCTGGCTGTCATTGGGCCACTGAGAGCCCATCGCTGAATTGGTATAGTCTTCTCATTGGAAAGACCTGAGTCTCCTGCCTGCTCTGGCAGCTGGGGGTGAGGGGAAGGCACCCACACTACGTGATTGCAGAAAGTGGGGCTGAGTGGCTCCCCAGAGGGAAATTAATGTAACGAGTACAAGGCAGTAGTATATATTTTGTGCAAACAACATCAAACAAAACAAACAATTAGGCAGAAATCCACTATAGATAAACAATTAACACCATTCCTGTTCCTGCTTGTAGTTTAGTTGTTGATGATGTGACATCCAGGCGTAATAGCTGCTAATTATTGAGTCTTAACTGTACAACAGGCGTGTCCTGTGTACTTTTGCGTCTTATTTCTGACATTCACAATAACCTCTAAGGTAAGAAGTAAAATCCTTCTATAGACTAGGAAACTGATATCTAGTGAAATTTTATCACTTCTTCAAAGCTTCCCAGCTAGTCGGTGGTGGAAGCAACCTTGGGCTCCCAGCATTCCTACTCAGGAGCCCAATCTTAGATTGCCGTGTTGCCCTGCAGCGCTGCCTGAGCTCGGTGAGATGGTTCTCCAGGCCGCAGGCAGTGCAGGCACATGGCACTTAGGCCAGGGTGACTGGCACGTTTTCCTGTGGGAACTGGACTAGGCTTCTTTTCCAGGGCAGGGTTCTGAAAGCCAGGACTTCAGAATCCTGTTCCAGGTATGGTTACTGACTCTGCTGCATGAATGGATGACTCATGGAAGGCCTGGCACCCTTCGTTTCATGTCTCTGTAAACTGATGACAATACTATCACCCTGTTGGGAGATTCATTGGTCTGTTTCAAAAGTTGTGTGTACTGAGCATCACACCAGAGATTTAAAAAATCAGTCTCACCACTACTTGTGGTCTGCTCAAGTTCTTTTGACGGAGATCTGTGTCTTAGTCACCCCCTTTGCCACCCTTGGCCCTCACCCCCCACCATGACAGAACACCAGACTAGGTGGCTTGAGCAGCAGATAGTCATTTTCTCACAGGTCTGGAGGTGGGAAGTCAGAGATCAGGGTGCATGGCCAGCTTCCGGGGAGAGCTCTGTGCCTGGCTTGCAGGTGGCCACCTTCTCACTGTGTCCTCCATGGCAGAGAGGGGAGCCAGCTCTCCAAGTCCCTTCTTACAAGAACACTAGTCCTATCATATATCGGTTCCACCCATATGACCTCATTTAACCTTAATTGCCTCCGTAATGCCTCTGTCTCTAAATGTAGTGGGTGGGGGGAGAGGGGGTTAGGGCTTTAACACATGACTTTCGGGGAGACACAGGTCAGTCCACAGTGGGATATTACTATTTTATAAGAACTACATTACTGTCTACATTGCTGTTTCACTATAACCTTTAGGTCTGTTGATGGCACCAAATAAGAGAGGGCCTGGCATAGGGTATTTCCTAATACTTATTAATTTATTTACTAATTCTGGGTTAATTAATTTTAAATTACTCATTGAAGTTCCCAGTTAGAGCAAAATATTTTAGAAAATGATAAGACAAACATGGGCATTTAGTCTACAAATTCATGTGTGAGATGTGTGGAAATAGGGGTATTAACAAAGAGTATGAAAGCTCGGAGGCAGAAATAATCCATGGCCAGGGAAGACTTCAAAAAAGTTCAGTTAACTGTTGACTTCACAGGATAAATGGGATTTCACAAGGTGTGGGGCAGAGAGGTATTCTGGTGGCTGGGACACAGTCCTGTGTGAAGCTGTGACAGCCTGCTGGGCCGAGGCAAGGGGCCGTGGGGGCCGTGGAAGCTGCCTCCCAGCTATTTGAGTCAGAGTTTGGAGTCCCTTGAGGGCCTTGCCCATCCAAGGCACTGGGATTTTATTCTTGAGGCTTTGGAAAGCCCTCGAAGGTCTAATTTCGGGAAAGGAGACATGTCACAGTTAGGTCTGGGCTTTGGACTGACAAAGTTTAAAATATACAGTTTGATTTAGAGGCTAGAGAGCCTGGAGTTGGAAGCCAAGCACATGCTGTTCCTGCTGTTTCCTTTCTATGTGCATCCACCAAACTCCTCTTCATCATCAAAACACTGTTCTGGAGCAGAGTCCACAATGAAGTTATTCCTGATTCATCCAGATTTAATAATCGCTTGCTCCTTGGTCCTTCTGTAATTTACGTGTGCCTCTTACCACTTATATAACATCATAGTATCATTATGTGTTTACATATCTCTCCCACTACTTGACACGAAGGGCCTTGAGACGTGGCTGCATTTTTTTCTGTTTTTGTTGTTGCTGCTGCTGCTGTTGTTGTTCTGTTCTATTTTGCATTCCAAGTGTACAGTGCTTGGCACATCCCAGGTGCTCTGTACTCTGTTTTTATTTATTGTATACAGCCAAGCTCAACTAAGGCTCCTGTAAAAGTCAGGAGAGGAGCAAGGAGAGCATTGAAGAGGTTGCACCGGGAGGAATAGAGAAGGAAGGGCATGGCACAGTACAGAGAGGAGGAGCTGGGGAGATTCTGAGGTCTCTAACTTGGCCATCTGGGTAAGCGTTAATTCCCTTTGCAGAGACAAGGAACGTGATGGAACCACTGAGTTTGGAGGTGAGGGGATGAGTTTGCTTTTTCTTTTTGGTTGCTTCAGGGCGTTCTGAGTGATGGTGTCCAGCAGGCAAGTGAAAATACAGCTCTGAATTTAGCTTTGTTCTTATCCCAAACCTTTGAAGCCAAAAGTTTGATTGCAATTCCAGAGGGTGGAAAGTGGGCCAAGGATGTATGTAGCTTTGGGAATACTGACCTTTAAGAAAATGACAGAAGAACTGGAATTAATAAAGGAGAATGGGAGTGAGAAGTCAGAGAAGAAGGAGAATCAGGACAGCAATCGGGACAGCTCAGTGTCATCAAATCAGGAGGAGAAATTAGGCACACATGCCAGGCTGGTCTCTGGCCAAAGTGTTTTTGTTGTTGTTGTTGCTTTTAAAATCGTAAAAGTACTTTAATAATAAGAAGAACAATACCAGCAAGAATAAAAATAATAGTATAGACTGTTTTTTCAGTGCTTGCAAATGTTGCAGGCGGGTTGCTAAGTGCTTTTCCTACAAATCTCACTTAATTCAAACCTTAAGCCATTTATTCCTAAACAGACTTGCACATTCAAACTCAGGGGTCGAGTAATTTGTCCAAGGCCAAACAGCTAGTAAGTGTTGAAACTGGGCATGCTGTGTGAACTTTTGAATGCTGCAAAGAATACCAAGCATTATTATTATTATTATTATTATTTTGGTGGGAGGAAGTCTGTAGAGATTGAAGTTACCTGCAAAACTTATGATGGTCATTCTCATTAACTCCGAAGAAATGGAACTCTTTCTCCCTTACAGGGATGAGCGAGTGCATGGATGAGCTACCCTTCTGAGCTTCTCTCGGTTAAATCTCAGCCTCATCTCAGACATTCAAAATATGTTTGTAATATATCTGACTGTATTAGTGTGTGGTATATATTTTAATTTTGGTTTCTACTGTCAGGTCATTTAAAAACCATCCTTGTCTACCATTTCCTCTGCAACACGACTTTCTCTGTAATAAAGGGAATTATCTAAATTTGAAAGATAAACCTGAATATTTTTAGCAATTACTTTGTCGAGTGCTTTCATGTGGATTTGCATGCTTCAGAGACATGCACAATAGCAATTCCTGAAAATATTTGCTCAAAATTGCTTCACTCCTATAGATGTATTTTCATATATAATTCAGGAAAGAAGAATTATTCTATGTGATAGATTAGTATTAACACATAAAAGTAGTGATTTGTGTAGCCTGTTTTAGAGCATTGCTAATCCTCAAGAGATAAACTGTACAGTAATTTCTAAGAAACCAGACATTTTAACTCTGCCACTCATGTCATTTAGAGCCTGGCATATGTTTGCAGCTGTGGCTGTGGCTTCATCTGGTTCTTGTGCAGGAGACGTTTTGCACAGCATGGTTTCGGGCCTGGGCTCCCTCGGACCTCTTACTCCCACCCAGCCTCGCTGCTTGGGCTTTCCTGACCGTGGAGTGGATGGGTATCTCTACCTGTTAGGCTGTCTGAGATGAGGTTGAGATTTCTCGGAAAGAACTATTTCACACATGAAACGCTAAGGGAAATGGAAGACAACTTAAAAACATTTGCCTCTATTTCAGGTTGTGGAAAGGCTTGGGAATTGGGGTGGAGAGGAGGGTCAAGACAGAAACCTGGTGGTTTCTCTTACAAAGTTACATTGGTTTTGGAATCATATTCCAGATTCTCCACTTTCAAAAACCTTATAATGCACAGGATGTTCTTTTTTGAAAAGGTAATACAAATGGCTTTACCTGCTCTTTCAAATCATCGATTTTCTCCAGTCTGTATGTCAGAAGTCAAAAAACCTTTTGGAATTTTCATCAAGTTACTGGTTTTCCTAGTTTCTGCAAACCGAGAGAGAGAAAATGAGATTTCAGTTTGGACAGAAATATTTAGAAACTTGGTTAAATCAGAGATCTCTTTAATGGACTATTGAATTTCTTTCAAGGTGCTGTCTCCTTTATCGTCATACTGTGCCAGTAAGTGCAGTTTCATATAGATATATCTTGATGTGGCTCGCTTTGGTAAACTCTTTTATCTTTCAAACATGCATCGTTTATTTAAAATGCATAGGCATATGTTCAGAACAAAGTTATTTTCAGTGCATATATATTCATTAGCCTGTATGTGAAAGTACATTTCAAATAACAACCACTTCAATATTTGTTTTTCTTTCACAACTTTTCTTCTCTCTTCATCTTGGTTTAATTGAACCCTAGGCCTGAAATCTGTAAAGCATTCCCATGGAGCCAGGGTACAGTTGAACATCTTTGACTGATATAAAATTGCTTTGTTGATCATATACCCATGCGTGATAAGATATGCATAAGAAGAAATCTGGTACAGAAGTATAAATAATACTTATCTTTAAGCCAGCATCTGTCATCTGCTTCAGTAGACAGTGCTTGCTTTCTTCCCAGCACAAAAAGGGCTGAAAGATTTATGGAGCAGCTTTGTTTGTGCTCCGTGATGCTTAATCAATTTTTATTAAATTCTAAATTAAAACTTGGCTTTCACTGCAGTGACGTCTCTGATGTATAGAACAGGGGAGATCTCGATGCCCTGAGAAGGTTAGGTGATCTGAATCCCCAGTCTGCTTCTTCCTTCAGGACTTCTCTTAATAACTTCTGTAAGTCTGACCAAATCCTTGCAGGCCTGCATAGGAAAAAATAAACACAACCCAAAGTTTGGATTCTTCAGACTTGCAGAAAAGTGGGTATTTGTGCTTTGATTTTCATACCCTCGTGTGTGTTCCTACATCTGAGAAAGGAGTACACAAGTTATTCCAATGTGCAGTTGATGTGCTCATTTTGCTTTTGGAATGATCTGAAAAATGAAGACTCAGTAGTTATGATTTCTGATAGTCTTAAAGTTTTTGGTGAGCAAGGTTTAACACTAATTATCTGATGGAGACCTGAGCTTTGCAGCCTTTTTCTGACTACTTTACCTTTTAAGTCCTGCGTTTGGAATTTCCTAGCCTGTCTATACAAATTCAGTTTGTTGAATATGGTAGGAGACCCACTCAGAGATCCCAGTTTATAAATGACCACTTACTATCTTTGTAACTTTATGTATATAAGGAACCTAGATTCATGAGTCAAATTGAGATTTTTTTTAAGGTAATAGGTTTAAAAAAAATATACCTGTGATTGGTTTTCTTAGGTTTTGTACCTAGGAGGAGGGGAAGAATGAGATTTAATCAAAAATATATTTCTCTGCTGAATATGGAGATTTCTGTTTTTGAATATGCTTTTTGTCTTAACATCTGGTACAATACCAGACCAACCTGTACATATTATTCCTTTGGAAACATATGTTTGCGGGCCCTGGTCCAAAAGTAGCTTATGTATACATTTCAAACTATAAGGTTTCTTGAAGAGAAGGGCAGGGGAACAATGATGAGATTTGTTGTTAATTATTGTTTATTTTCTAGGAAATATGGCAAGCTATAAACTGAAGATCAGAATATCTGTGTTTTTGAAGTATATAATATGCTACTTAGGAGAAAAGTAATTAAAGAAAAATTTGGAAGCCAGTTCTAACATGGCTCCCCCCAAATTAATAATTCTTGCCACTGGTAATTTCCTATCACTCATCTTTTTATCGCCACCTTCATACTTTTGTTTTACATACGACCATGTCTTACTTAGAAATGCCAAGTGCAGACATATAGATGCCCATATTGAAATATCCTGCTTACCTGCTTATTATCTAAGTCCTGACATTTTCCCTAGCCTTGGTAATGACTGGCGCACTGTAAGTGTGTAGCTAGGGATGCAATCTTTGATATTCTGGGGTTATTTACTCAAAGCCCAGCCCATAATGGTTAAATGACAGGTTATTGCTGAGTACATTGACCCCTCATTTCCCTAAAATGAGTGTATTCTCACCATGTGCCTTCTCTCTTAGCCGCTGATGGTTCAGAAAGACTCTCTGGAATCACTGTGAGAGTAGAGAAGAAACCCTGGGCTACTAAAATGGAGACAGCCCTGCTCAGTTTGATAACACAAATTAGTTTTGAGGACGAAGTGTAGTTGATCCTGGCTCTCTAACTTTAGAACTGCGTCTTCCTCTGTCACTTGCCAGTGCTACTGCACTGTGGTATTTGCAGCCTACGGAGTTGGAGAGTTCGTCTTCCCTCTGTGTTTCTGTGGAGTAATTTCGAGTTGATGAACTGAGGCGTGGGAGAGATTGCCAAATGAGGTGGTGATGATGGCTAAAGCGACTTGGACTTAGGGAGTGCTTTCTGGCAGAAGTACAATTCAGACAGTATCGTGTTTTTGACCACGGTACTTTAGACACACTGCCAAGTGTTTGTAATGAGATAGGGCTGTTACTATACTTTGCTTTTAACTTTACTTTTGCGTACAGTATGCCGTTCTTGTTTTATAAACGGTGTCGCACACTTTTTGTACCTCTATAAACAACTGAAGCTGTTGAGTTTTTGGATAAAGTTTGAGGCAGTCTTGTGTTGCTTCCTCTTTGCTTTATGCTCCAAGTTGAGAGCTGAACAGTGAGATCTTTTTTCACACCATTTATAATGCGATGCACATTTTGAAGGCAATTTAAATTCTTTTGGCTCCCCAGCCATATGCTTCAAAATGGAAGCATTATACATGTATGGATAGGGAGTGAGGTAGGAAATTGGAGCATAAAGATATATGGCTGGGTATGTAGTGGGGTAATATTATTCCCATTGAGAGAGACAGAAAGAGAGAGAGGGAGACTTCACTCTCTAGGAATTTTTCCAAATTTTAGACCCAATTTTGCTCAAGAAAATAATATTGCACAAGAAGTTTAAAATGTTTCCACAGGCTATTCAAGAACATTTATACATGCAATTTATATGTCTAATGAGATTTTGGAACTTTACCAGTGTATTATTTGAGAAATTGGCAATATAGTCAGAGGAATGAACTTTAAGGTATAATTTTTAGTGGAAGGACAAAAACTATATTCCTGGTTTATTATTACATTTTTACTCACTCTTTTTTTTTTTTGTAATTTTATTCCTCCCTATTTTTGCCTTCACCTCTCAATTCTTCTTAGTTTACTTTTACATTGGGAGAGTGAAGTGTAATATTCTTCTTAACACATAAACTCTTTCACTCTGTCTCTCTGTAGGATATTTTTACTGTTTTCATTCTGCCCGGGTGGAAAACACCAGATTTCTCCAATATTCTGAAAATAATTTATACTTTGCTGAGATAGAAATATCCTGAACTTTTATTATAATCATGTGGGCTTCTTGTGGTTGCGCCACATTGATCATATGGATATCACTATAAATTACTTTGGCTGATGTTTGGATTGATATGTTTATATATATATATATGTGTGTGTGTGTGTATATGTATATACACATATATATGTATATGTGTGTGTGTATATATATATATTTAAGTTAGGACAGGGACCCCTTTCTCATTCTCATTTAAAGCTTGCTTCCTTATCTTTTTCCCCCATTTCTGTCATAGATAATAAATGACTTCTCCTATGAGATCCGATACAATAAATAGTTCCTTCTGTAACTTTTGTCTGAAATGGGAGTGCTCTGTCAGTCCAGGTGTTGCTCTCCTTCTTCCTGAAGGAGACAGCTTGTAGGTTAAGTGTACCTTTGACACTTTTCATTTAGAATGATAGTGTTAGAGCATATACACGTGCCCTTTTCTCCTTTTTCTCAATACAGAAATGGTGGAGCTTTTTACTGAAAGACTTAATGAATTTATACATTGCTTTCTTTTTGATCATTCTATAAAAATAGTTCTCAAAGTTAAATTGTTGTTTTTCTGAACACTTTGAAAATAAAATGCTACAAACCTTTTTTTTTGGTTAATCTATGGAGAATCATATTTTTATTTAAAACAAAATTTTTAATTTTACTTTTTCCGATCCCCATGTAATATGATACATTACTGAGTGCTGTGGTAGAATACAAACTACTTTTTATAAACTACAAGGTATAACATAACAGCGTTTGAATAATTATCATACAGTGTACTTTCACCATCAATTGACCTTATGCTGTTTGGGAGACACAAGGGAGAGCTGGGAATGGGGAAACAAAAGAGAGGGGGAAAGAAAGAACCCTGGAGGAACTGAATTTTGTTCATTCATTCATTATTTTTGGGCAGGGGTGGAAAAGCCCACAGCTTTTTATCTGAGTAGGGTGAAATTGTGTCACTGTTTATCTGTACCTTTTTCCTCTGGTGGCAAGGGACGTGAAGAATAGACACTCACTCCCAGAGACACGGAGTTCCAAAGCACTGACTCATGAGTCCACAATGAAATACGGGGATGCAGCCGTTTCCTACCTTTGTTTGGAAATGAACTGATTGGACCAGGCGGATGTGAGCCCTCAGCTGCAGAAGGAAATGCTTTCGCTCTCTCTTAGGTGCTGGGTGCTATTTAGCAACTTCTTTGTATTTGACTGAATCAACCAATGTGAAAATGTTTCCTAGAATATTTAAAATTCAGCCTCTGGGCCTTCTGTCTGCTTGTGCCCATGTAG
The DNA here is from genome assembly GCA_007922815.1 of Macrotus californicus. NCBI lineage: Eukaryota > Metazoa > Chordata > Mammalia > Chiroptera > Phyllostomidae > Macrotus > Macrotus californicus. The sequence goes on along the minus strand of VMDR010014507.1, from coordinate 10,184 downwards.
TCTTACCTGATGGCAGAGTTGTGTCCACTCCTTTCCGTGCAGTACATTTTAATTGTGAATTTATGCATTAAACTCATCACACAGGTTTTCTCTCCCTAGATCAGTTTTGTTTAGGTTTGTAGCCTCCTCACTCAGCGGTGACCTTCAGGTGTTGTAAGATCTGACCCCTGCCTTCCTTTTTTACCTAGGTCACACCCCACCTGCTTTCTTAGCACAGCAGCCCTGCCTTCTGACTATTTCCAACACAAGTCTCAGGCACTGGCTCTCCTGTCCCTTCTGGTGGGAACCCCTCCCCACCATACCGTCACAGGGCTCATGCCCTCACCTCATTTGGAGGTCTGCTTAAGTGACCCGTGCTCAGTGAGTCCTGCTCCCTCCACTTTGTCTCTTGCCCACCCCCACCCCCCACTCCGCCACTATTGCCACCTGACAGATTTTATATTTGTCTCTCAGTTTACTGGTTTTCACTCCCACTGAATCCTCATGAGACCATAAGCCTCCTGTGGGTTGGGACTTTGATCATCTCACAGTCTTTGCCTGATACTAGAACGTGGTAGAAAGTGTGTGTGTGTGTGTGTGTGTGTGTGTGTGTGTGTGTGTGGCGTGTCGCACTATGCAGAGGCTGTTAGATCCACAATAAATGTCTTTTGAATCAATAATGTAGACCTTCCAGAGATGGTGCTAACCTCTGATGTTGGGCCATTCAGCAAGGTATTCAACTTCTGGTTGCCTTGGCTTTCTCATGTGATAAGTGGAGACAAAGTTTTGCACATCTCAGAGGATCATGGGAAGTATAACAATGGAAAGTGAACTTTCAACATGAGGAGTAAAAGATCAAACACTAGTTTTCTTCATGAAAAGGGAGTCAGAAATCACGAACAGGGGAGGTGCATGATGGGCAGTGGTGTGTCTCAGGTGCTCAGGGTTCTCCCTGTGTGTGCTGACCCTCAACACTTGGCAGTGATGCTTGCGATGAGCCTGTGAAGGTGGATGAGGAGAGAGCTGAGAATGCCTGCAGCCTGGAGCATCATTTGGGGGTCATAGCAAAGCAAGAGAATGAGATAAATGACAGACATTGGCTCTAAAGAGAACTTTTGAAATTCTAGTGTATTGTCATGTTTTTCACCTTCAGTTCTCAGACCTTACAGTTTCCAGTCAGGTAGCCTTTCCAGGGTTTTCAGAAGTGCGGTTTTACCTTAAATGTATCAGGGCTGGAAACAATTGTTTGTGTGTATGCAGTTCATAATTTTGCAGTTTAGTTTGTGTGGGTTAGTGGCCCTACTGTTCAACTGAATGGCAAATCTGTGTTGGGGGGATACCATATGCACAAGGATTTTCTTAAATAATGTTGGCGTTTGCCACTGGTGTTAGGGGAAGTAGGAAAAAAAATGAGAGTAATTCTGGAAGTTCTCCAGTAAGGGGTTAGGAAAGAACTTAGGGACAAATGCTCCTACTTGGAACATAACACCAAATAGTGGGCTTTTTTTTGTGTGTCTTTTTTTTTTTTAAGAGAAGCCAAAATTAAACACAGTAGAGTTTACTGTTTGCTAATCAGCATGTGTTTACTTTCTCTTCCAAAACTGAAGTTGCCAACCAATACATTTCCTACCCAGTGCTATGAATCTGTCCAAATAAACATGGGAAGTAGTAAAACAATGACACCACATGAAAAATATATCCTCATTCATTAAATAGAATCCAAAAATTCTCTGGAATTTAATTCTAGCAATGAAGTGAGGGTTGTTTGGTCTATCAAGGGAGGACAGTGACCCCCCTCCCTCCGTTAGTCCAGGGTGAAGAGTGCGTTTTCACGGGGCTGCACTGCTCTGCAGGCATTGGCTTAAACCAGAGAGATGAAAATGGGTTGGTTCATATCAGCCCCTTACCCACGATCCCAGGGCACCAGGGCATTTTTGGGATAATACAGTTTTATGATAATTTTAAGCCTAAACAGCTTGTAGAATTCAAATAATCAAGTTTAATTTCTGCCTCACTTCCTAAAGATGATCGACAAGGAAGTTCTCAAGATAAAATTAAGGAGCACTTCCTTTGGGGATTTTAAGCATACAGGCTAAGAGAAGTTGTAAAGAGAAGCCTTTCTCCTGTGGCCAGTCAATTTTTGGAAAATAAATTTAAAAGCAGCTGATTCTAAAACCAACATTATAGAGCACCTGAAATTCGTAAGGATTCCAGTTTAGCTGTTAGTGAGCAGTTACATGTAAAACTGGGGTCTGTAACACATATACATGTCTTTGTTAAGAAACTTTGCTATAGGAATGTAAGGGTGAGGTATAGTGATTATTATGTTATTGTTGTTATAGTTTAAATTGGCCTTTCAAAAGCATCCAGTATTCTCCTTCTACTGGTGCCAAGACCCTTCAAAACTGACCTCTCTCTATCAAGAGAGGACAGTGGTTTGAGGAAAAATGTATTAGTCACTTACTATTTAACGTGAGTTTAAAAAAATGCATTGAGCTTTCAGTAGTAATTACAGGAAAAACCCTATGAGTATTGCAGAGTTCAGTGAAGTTAAAGCCTTGGGCATCAGTGGTGCAGTGGAGGCCAGCCCTTTGACCTGCCCTAGTGTTGCTTCTGGGTAAGCAGTGAAACAAAAGGTAGTTTTTAGTACCTAATTGTAATTCAACATTACATTAAGATTAGAGTAGTTCTATCTACAGCAGTACAACAGAGTTTTTTTTTTAATAAGAAATTATCTGAATAAGTTTATTTAATTCAATTCAGATAGGTAAATGGCATATGACCAAATAATAATTTTAAGTAAAACCAACATTATAGCACATGAATACCCAAATGGATCTTTTAGGATGAGATAACTTTTGTCAAAGTCATCAACCAAAAGCTATATAAACATAAGTTCTTGCCCTTGTTATCTAATCTAATTGTTTAACTCTAAAGGTCTCCCAGCATCTCTATAGTTGGTAAAGAGCAGGATTGAGTCTAGAAGTAGTGAGCTCCTGAATACAGGACTCATTCTACTCTGCCAGGCTGCCTACTGACTGTAAATGATGTCCCTTGAACACCAGATTGTTTTATTAAAAGTTTTCCAAGCTAGAATTTAAAGGACTAAAATGTGGAGAGTTTGTGATACTTTCCTAAAAAACTAGTGCCAGTAGCTGCTTTCACCATTCAACTCATACGTTAATTTATTAGTTCAGCAGTAGCAGTCATTAGTTCTGTGTAACGTTTTCATCGGACAGCCATATATATGTTGATACATGTGTATAGCTACACACCTATATGTAGATACCTATATACTTCTTGGTGTTAGAGAGTGGTGCAGTAGTGTGAGTGTTCTGTGTATCCTTTAAATTGAAGAAGAAAGTGAAAAGATTTTAGAATAGTGGTGAAGTTCACTTGGCCAGTTTCTCAGCAGATGTATGGATAATGAAAATGCAGGGGTGAAAAAGACCCATGCTGGTCCTTGACTTTATGGAAATTAGCATAGTTCCAGTAACTGATGAGTACAGATTGGGAGGTAGTCTTCTAAGTTTGAGAGAAGTATGGGGAATGTTATAATGTTGAAATATAGACTCTTGGGGGAACAAAAGGAAGAGAGACCCATATACCAGATCAGTGAAGGCTTCCAGAATGAAAGTTAATCAAGGGAAGGAGTGGAAGGGTTCAGAGTTTTGTTGGAAGGCTCAGAGGGAGCTCTGGAATGGAAGGAAGGTCAGGAAAGGTGAAACTTCAATAGGTACATCTGCCTATTGCTTTTGTTCTTCAAAAGAATAAGTCTGATGATAGTCACCTTTCCAAGTTCCCATTGTAAGTTCCTAAACCCTGTGTGAAGGTTTCTTCTCACCTTAGTGTTTGCTCTTTATATTGTTTTTCAATCATATAACGTTCTATGCTGTGTCCTATTTGAGTACAATTATCATTATCAATATACATATTTATTAAGTACCTACCAGTTGTGAAGCCCTCCATACTAAGACTACCACATCTGAATTCTGATTATAGGAAAAGATTTAAAGTCTAAAGATTAGGTTGTTCTAGGTGTGTTCCAAGAGTCACAGAATTTCTCCAAGCATTCTCCTTTTGATGTGTAACATAATAATAAAGTATTGCCCTCGACTCTTGTTTTGGTAATTATAATCGGTAGATGCTTTATATATGTAAGATGATATATAAATGATAGAGAAATTTTCCTTTTGAGTAACGGAATGAGTGCTAATGATGACAAAAGTGTCCTCTGGGTCATTATTTCACATCAAAATTGATAGATTGGAATGAAACTGAGATAGTTCATCTCACAGCACTAGTTAATTTATTCTGTCTGGTACCTATGCTCACTTTGCAACATATGCAGTTTGCAAACAGATATGAAAGAAAAACATCAAAAGAGCTGAATGCTGAACCTCAAACTTTACCAAAGCTGTTTATGGTAAATTGTTAGATGTTTTTCATGAAAAATTTTGGGATCACTTTCTGAGGAATTCCTTTATATCTGGGAATTCCAGTTACCCATGAAGGAATATAAATAGTTTAATTATTATTTGCATTTTGAAAGTGAATATTTTAAGGTCTATTTGTGTGGATTTCACATTTTCAACATGATTTACTATCCTTAGGGCTAAACCACATATCTGTAAAGGATCTTTTGAAGAGCAGTAGTAATGCAGCTAGCTTAGGGAATGTCACAACTTAAGCTTCCTGTTCTTTACCTTGATTTCCTTAAAAAGTGAAGACGTGCTGCCCTATCCTATCCAGAGCTAGTGCAGCATGTGTTAGCAGAAGGCAGGAACCAGAGGCAGGCCTGCCCTCATGACCTGTCGTGCTGAGCATGTCAGTTTGGTAGATGAGAGCTGGCAGCCCTGGGCTCTGCTTCAGAGTACCCTGCAAGTAGGTGGTGGAGCACTCCTGCTTTCTCAGATTATAGACCACTGGAGTTGCAGAAGGTAGTACATAGGCAGATGAATTGGTATACATATTTTAATAAAATAAGATGAATACTTCAGTTCATAATAGGAACTTGTTAAAATTTAGGATCCTATGAATCATTTAAGCAACATAGGAGAATATAAGGATGCTGTTCCTTAAATTTCTGATTTAAAAATTTCTAAGGTGATATCCATCTTAGAAAAGAGTTTAATCCTGGGGCTTGATCACTGGCCCTCTAAGACTTTACAGAGACCTTCAGGCTTCATTTCTGCGCCTGCCAATTATTGTCTTCTAGTCTTCCTTTTCTTAATGAATTTTTAAGACACAGAATAAATCTGGTGACTTTTATTTACTTATTTTTCTTTCCTTGAGAAAAGAAGTGGTGTACCAGCAGCTGAATGTCATCTTCCCTGGTGGCACATGATTCAGAAAGCACCTAGGACTGCTGTTCATTTCGTGTGCTTTGCAGTGGGAAGACCAGGCACACACAGAGTTAAGCCCATGGCTGCTCTCTGGTAACTGAACATTCCCAGTGTGGCAGGGTCATAATCCCTAAGCAGATGCTTTATGGTTATGGGGTCTTGTCATTGTCCAGGGTGGCTCTTGTATGAGAAAATGCAGCCATGCAGAACTGGCACAAACACTACTGACTTGCCCACCATGGCTTATGGTTTTTCCTTCTTAACATCCATGAACCCATTTCATCTTTCCCTAGCCCTAGGGTGCTGCACTTTCCCTCTCTACACCTTCAACTCATTAAAAATAAAAAAAATAAAACAACAACAATAAACTGGAGTCAAATTATACTGTTCCTTACTGATAAGAGGTTCTGATTTACCTTGGGATCTTTTAAGTTTGTTGTCGTTGGCGACAACCTTGTTTCTTTCTCAAGTCTTTCAGCCACATCGTGGCCTTTCAAAGCCTTTAAGTCCTGTAATACTATATTTTGTGAAGAAGGGAAAAAATGAGATTTTTTTCCCCCTCCTTGCTTTTGTTAACCCATTCTTGCTTTAGACTCCAACAAAAAGGGTTTTTGTTAACTGGAGCTTAAAATCGGCCAGCTCGCAAAGTATTCTCCTTTTTATGCAAGGAGGATTAGCTTGGCATGTTATGCCGTTCTCTTGTATGAGCCATTCACGTGTCCTGTCATAAGGTGTATAATTACTGCACTTCACCATCAGCAATCATTCTTAAGTTAAAACCTGTTTTAAACCTCTCATTAATATAAATCATACCGGGAAGGTAGAGAATACACCTTCAAAAAGAACGAAGTGTTAGGGAGTTAATCTGTTCTTTTCATAATAGACCCAGTGTAAATAATTTTTACTTAGCACTTTTCTCTATGCAATCAAAATAGTTTGTGATAAAAGATCGGGTATCAGGGATTGCATAAATGTGCAGTGTTTTATTCAGACAAGATTGGGCTTCCTGCTTGGTGCCAGCCTCGTTTTCTCTCTGTCACCTTTGAACAGTGAAGTGTGTAATCCTCCATTCTTTTAAAGTTAGCCCCCTGACAAAATTTCCTCTGTCTCCCTCTCTCTGCCCCCTCCCCCCACCTAAATACACTCTCTCTCACACACTCTCGTTGATACACATACATACAGGAGCAAAATGTTTTTATTTCCAGGTCTTTCTTTCAATGAACTATCCCAGTATGCGTAGCTAGCTAGCCATATACACTTATGAGCAATGTCTCAAAGGATGATTTTTCTTTCATGGATGAGGTATAGTCAGAGGACTCAAATATCCTGGGTATATTTATTCATTTGTGGTTTGTTCTAGTATAGGTATAGACAGTATAGACAGCTCTACAGGGATAGCTGGAGTTGCTCATCTTTCTAACACACAGAGGCCACTTCTATTCTTTTTTGCCACCCCTACCCCCAGAATCCACCTGCCCCTTTTTCAGAACTGTTGTGGGAAAGTTCATTGTAAGTTAGTGCTTCTAGGTGAGGGGGTTAGGCGGTCTCAGGAAAATGTTTCAAATTTTTACACACCCTGAAAAGCCCAGCCTGACCTGGCCTTTGCCCACCTCTCCAAACTCATTCCTCACTTCTCTCCCTTGAGCTTCTGACTCATTCATTTTCCAATTTCCTTTCTCTTTAAATTTACCAAAGAACTCCCCTTTCTTCCTCTAACCCAAAGGCCTTTACTTTTACTAATTCCATTTCCCTCAGCTAATTTTTACTCATCTTGCAGGTCTAAGCTTAAGCCAACCTTCCTTATTTCTTCCACATATTTTAAATTAACTGCCTACAATGTGCCAGAGATGATTCTAGATTCTTGAGACTCAGAGTTGATTTGGACAGACAATATCTCTGCTCTCATGGGGCTTATATTCTAGGAGAGGCCTTCAACGAAGATGTCTGTCTTGATATTTCCATATTATTTCTCAATATTTCCATATTTCCATGTCTCTGCATTTCCATATTACTCTATGATTTTTCATAGCATTTCTTCAGTTCATTAACAACTACTTATTAATGCCTGTCAGGGAACATTTATTAAGCTTGGACAAGGTCCTTCTTCCCTGATGAAGTCTAGGCTGTGTAAGACACGATCAGACTTCCTCTCTCCATCATATGTCCATTCCAGAAGGCACTCAATAGATGCTGAATGAATGGATAAAGGACTGGCTTTGTCTGTGTCCCTAGATGTCTTTTCAATTATACTCTGTTATACTATCTTAAATGTTACTCTAGTTAGAAATTCATGGGGATCAATAGGCTTTTCCTTAAAAAAAAAAAGAGAGGTCACTTACTGAAAACAATTGTTTTAAATTCATATCATCTGTATTTTTTTTAAAGCATTGCAGGTAAGAGTGGCTGCAGGAATGAGGATAGAACTTGGATCGAGAGGTGATATTTTTAGGGCTTAGAACAGTAGTAAGTCTATGGTGATTGGTCCAGGGGGATCTTGCACAGGGTGCTGGAGCTGGGAAAATGGGTCTAGGGAGATGGGAGAGGAGTGCCAACAGGGAGAGAAGAGGATTTCAAAGTTAAGCCTGGGTTATTTCAGGAATTTATATTGAGAAAATTAAGAACCCCTTTTGTTTCTCATCCTCTGTGAAAGAAGGAAGGGAACTAAAATTAGTTAAGAATCTTTTATGTGCCAGGGACTTTACATATAGTATTTTATTTAAGGCATTATTTTATTTCTAGTTTATATTTCAGAATCAGGTCTGTTTAATTCTAGAATTAGAACATGTAAAGCTGACAATCTGTGACCTCTTGGTGCTCAGTTAATGCCTGTTGAACGAATGAATTTGCGGTACAAATACTTGATCTTCATTTTGGCATAATTCTTCAAGCCAGCTACCATAGACTGAGACTTCATTTTGGTACTATTGGTATAAGAGTTGAGCTGCATTCAGGGTTGTATTGTGCTTCATGAGCTGGAGTGAAAACCTAATCACCTGGTCTGATACTATTGCAATAATTGTATATTACTACTATCATTAATAAATTCAGCATGAGTTCCAGACTGTTGACTCACCTATGAGCGTTTGGAGCTCCATTCCTTAATATGTTGGGGATTACCTGTATGTAAATGCAAAAATTACATGAAGTTAAATCTTATGTATTCTATTTTACTGTGATATTTAGGGAACTTCTTTTCTAATGCTGAATTTAAGTGGTTCTCTCCCTATGTTTTCTTTTTTCATAAACCTCCCCCAAACCTTTCTATAAGTAGGTCGCATACCTAATAATGATAATAATAAGTTACTACCTAAAAAGATTTAAAAGAAGTAAAGAGATAAAATAATTTCTAAGATTCCAAAAACATGACATCTTTTGATGTAACCCTACTTTATATTGAGTCACCGGGAACATGTTATTAAACGAGTTTTGGTTTGGGGTCAAGTGGGTGAGAAACCACATTAATGATGAACTCCAGTAAGATTAAAGTGCAGGCACAAAGACAGCCCCCAGATGGACTGAGAGAGCCAAACCATAAGATCCTTCTTTATGTAATGGTACAGCCTGGCCAGAAATTTTCACTAGAATATTTGCAAAATGAAGCACACACTAATTTACAAGTAATTTGAATTTGTTTGTAATTGCTATGTCTCAAATAAGTTCAATGAAAAGTGAAATGTTTACTATTTTGATCACTAAAATTGATTATGTAGTGGCAGTAAGTGGGCTTTTTTGTACATGGGTTCAAGTAGAATATTATTTGGTTAAGATATGGGAAGTACTATTAAGAAATGTAAGGTTCTTTTAGGAGTCTAATATCTGTGACGTGTATGTCTGTCTCCTATGTAATTATGTTTAGAGTCAGATTGAACACATCATCTTTAGAGTTACTTCCACTGTTGCTATACATAATTAAAAAAGACATATAGAAAATACAAAGTTGGATGAGAAATCTGATTAAAGGAAGAGTAAATGAATTACTCAAAATCAGTTAATATCAAGTTTTAACCCTTTAAAAAGTATGTTAAAATATATTTATAAAAATTATGTACAGTTAAATCGGTGGATATAGATTACTTCAAAGTACTGAGACGCACTGTAGGTCAGTGGACGGAGCACAGGGTTTGGAGACCTAGGAGGCCCCTCTCTGCAGCTCACCAGCAGCCTTCACTTGGTCAAGTTTAGCCTCTTGAGGCCTCTCTTTCCTGCTGATAATAATAGTACCCACATGGATGGGTTATATTGAGAATTAAAGCCACCTTTTGTGAAGCTTTCTTATAAAATGCTTGCTTATCAATGACATCTATTTCCATCAACAATTTTATATCATTGGAAGAAATACATATTTAAAAAATCATTACAAGTAAGTCAGAATACACTCTTGTTAGTTTTCATGATAGCATTCAGATGACTTAGGTTCAGGGAACATATCCAGCTTATGAAAATCCACAGCAGCCCTGCTTTCCCCCCTCCCACCCCATACATTATAATACATTTCAAGTCTAAAGAGGGATAGACATTCAAGAACAATGTTTTCTAATTCTTCATTGAGTTTTAAAATTTCATCAATTCGTTCTTCATTCAACAGACAGTTTCTGAGCACCTACTAATATTTCATGCTATGCATTAACTTCTAGGAATGAAAAGTACCAGCTTTATCTGCAAGGATATCACATTCTGAAAATAAATGAGCTGGTGAGCTGGTAATCCATTTAGACAGTGGTTAAGTGGCTGAAACCTTTGAACTGATGAATAAGCTTTTCCAATTGTAGTCATTTTCTGGGCATATTTAGAAAAAAATTTATTTACACACACACATATACACACACCAACCTTGGCTTTATGATAAATGGGAAACCATTT
>VMDR010014506.1:0-23462 GCA_007922815.1 Macrotus californicus | reverse complement strand
TGCTAGTCCACAAGACATGAAAGGGATTTCAGAACTCACTAACTGGTCAACTACAGTTTAAAAAACATTGTTTTATTGGATTGTTTTTCTTATTTTTGTATTTTATTTTGTATATTAAGTCTTTTTTTTAGTTATATACTTTGCAAATATCTTTACTAGTGTAGCTTATCTTTTAACATTATTCACATTTTGATGCACTGAAATTTTCTAATTTAATGTAGTTAAATATTTTAATCTTTTTCCTTTATGTTTTGGGTGGTTTGTGTCTTGTTTTAGAAATCTTTCCTTTTCTCACAGTCTTAAAGATATTCTGTATTTCTCTCTAATTTGTTTAAAGCTTTGATTTCCTACTTAGATATTCAATCAGTCTGGAGTTGATTTTTGTGTACGTATGGGGTAGGTTCAACTTCAGTTTTTTACCATACAGTAAAATATTCCAGGGTCATTCGTTGAACAGTCAGTTGTTACCCACTGATCTGCAACACCACCTGTGTCCCACATATAAGTGGGTCTGTTTCCGGGGTCCCTATTTTGTTCTGCTGATCAATTTATCTCTTTACCAATAGCATATTGCTTTAGTTGCTATTATTATAATGAATTTGAGATCTATTAAGATATGGCTCTCTGCCTTGCTTTTCTTCCTAATTATCTTGGTTATTCTTATCTTTTTGTTCTTCTACATAAATTTTGGAATCAGGAAGACAAGTTTTATGAAAAACTGTTGGTATTTGGGTAGGAATTATATTAAATAATAGATTAATTTGGGAATGCTGAAAGGTTTAAAACATTGATTTTGTCATTTATTAAGATGGTGTGTTTCTCTATTCAGATCTTCTTTAGTGTCCTTCATTTAAAAAAAGAAATTCAGAGAGAGGAAAAGGGAGAGTGAAAGAGAGGGAGAGAAACATTGGTCAGTTGTTCTTGCATGCCCCAGACTGGGGAACTGGCCCACACCCCAGACATATGCCCTGACTGGGAATCAAACCTGCGACCTTTTGGTTTACAGACTGGCACTCAGTCTTATGAGCCACATCAGCCAAGGCTTTAATGTCTTTCAATAAAATTTTTTTTTTAAAGATTTTTATTTATTTTTAGACAGAGGGGAAGGGAGGGAGAAAGAGAGGGAGAGAAACATCAATGTGTGGTTGCCTCTCACTTGGCCCCCACTGGGGACCTGGCCTGCAACCCAGGCATGTGCCCTGACTGGGAATCGAACTGGCGACCCTTTGGTTCGCAGCCCCCGCTCAATCCACTGAGCTACACCAGCCAGGGCTCAATAAAATTTTATAATTTTCTCCAAATAGATTTTGTACAGATTTTGTTATATTTATTCATAGGTACCTTCTAGTTTGGATTGGTACAATAAGTGGTATCTTTTCTTTTTAAATAATGTTTTCTAATTTTTCACCAATGATATATGACAGGTTGCAAACTATGGCCTGTGGACCAAATCCAGCCTGCAACCTTCTTTTGTAAAGAAGAATATAGCAGAATTTTAAAGTTAATCAGGGAGAAGTTCTGGTCAAGGTGGCGGCACAGGTAAACACGACTCACCTCCTCACACCACCACATCAAAATTACAACTAAAATATAGAACAACCATCACTCAGAACCATTATAAATCAAGTTGAATGGAAGTCTGACAACTATAGAATTAAAGAAACCACATCTATCCAGACTGATAGGAGGGGTGGAGATGTGGAACAGGTTGGTCCCACATCCACTAGTGGTGGATAAATTTTCAGAAGGGATATCTCAGGAGTAAGGCCCACACCAGGCCCATCAGCCCAGGGTTCCAGTGCCAGGAAGATAAGTCCCCACCACTTCTGGCTTCAAAATCCAGCAGGGATTGAGTCGGTGGAAGAAACTTCTGGAGTCCCAAACAGTTACATCAAGGTGTCAAACTCAGTTTCACTAGGGGCCACATCAGCCTCATGGTTGCCTTCGAAGGGCCGAATATAAAGCTCCTTGCCCCTAGTTAAGGAGTAGTTACATTTATACAGTCCTAAAATTACATTTGGCTTTCTGAAGGCAACCGTGAGGCTGATGTGGCCCCTGGTGAAAATGAGTTTGGCACCCCTGAGTTATACTTAAAGAATCCACACACAGACTTACCCAGACTCATTTCCTCTGAGCTTCAGCACCAGGGTACCAGTGTCATATGGGGAGGAAGTGAATGGTCTCACATCAAGGCAAGAACTGGAGGGCAGAAAGGCAGGCAGAGGCCATTGTCCCTTTTCTGAACCCTCCCCCCACAGAGCTGGCAGGCTAGTACCATATCTTAGACTCCATCAACTTGGCTAACATTGTTTGCCCCATCCTGGAGATCCCCAGAGACTCCATACCATCCAACTCACAGGCCCACCCAAGTTGCTTTTCCATATGAAAGGCTGGTCTCAGCTCATGCTTCACAACTTCCTAAATCCTCTCAAACAAACAACAGTCAGCCTCAGTGAGCCCCCCGCCCCTGTACCTCTTGCTAAGTGGCGCCAAGCCTGGCACTAGTAGTAGCCAGTCCAGATTCATAGCTTGGCTTCATCTTGGAATCTCCAAGCTCAGCACGAGTAGCAGCCATCTGAATATTGCTTTACAGCTCAGGCAGGGTGGCTCTGGGAAAAACAGAGGTGGGGGCTGACCTTGTCCTGCACCATTTGGGAAACCCCAGAGCCTGCGCACCCAGTGAACAGTTACAGACCATGTCAGAGCACCACCACCCTGCCCCCACACAGCTGATCCTCCACAGAGGATGGAGGTTGGTGGTCAGTGGTCACAGCCAGACTTTGCTGCTGACTGGCCTGGGTAAATCCCTCCTTTTGACTTGCCAATAGCAATCAAGTCTCAACTACAAGAGAAGGCTTAGCCTATGAAGGGTGCACCTCAAGTACCCAGCTTGGGTGATATGGGAGGCTGTGCCACTGGACCCTACAGGATACCTACTATGTTAGGCTATTCTACCAAGACAGGGAGTCATAGCAACTCTACCTAACACAGGGAGGCTGCCAAAATTAGGAGATAAAGAAATATGGCCCAAATGAAAGGACAGATCAAAACTCCAGAAAAAGAACTAAACAAAATGGAGATAAGCAATCTATCAGATGCAAAGTTCAAAAAATTCTCAAAGAACTCAGTGAGGACCTCAACAACATAAAAAAACATCCAGTTAGAAACAAAGGATACACTAATTAAAATAAAGAATCATTTACACAGAAACAATAGTAGAGTGGATGAAGCCAAGAATCAAATCAATAATTTGGAACATAAGGATGCAAAAACCAAGCAATCAGAACAATAAGAAGAAAGAAGAATCCCCCACCCCCCCAAAAAAATTGAGGATACTGTAAGCAGCCTCTGGAACAATTTTAAAAGGTCAACATTCACATCATAGGGGTGCCAGAAGAAGAGAGAGAGCAAGAAATTGGAAATCTATTTGAAAAATAATAAAAGACAACTTCCGTAATTTGGTGAAGGAAATAGACATGCAAGTCCAGGAAGCACAGAGAGTTCCAAACAAGATGGATACAAAGAGACCCACTCTAAGATACGTCATAATTAAAATGCCAAAGGGTAAAGATAAAGAGAGAATCTTAAAAGTAGCAAGAGAAAGGAAGTTAGTTACCTACAGGGGAGTTCCCATATGACTGTCAGCTGATTTCTCAAAAGAAATTTTGCAGCCTGGAAGGGATTGGCAAGAAATAGTCAGTCATGAAAAGCAGGGACCTACAGCCAGGATTGCTCTACCCAGCAAAGATATCATTTAGCATCAAAGGGCAGATAAAGAGCTTCCTAGACAAGAAAAGACTAAAGGAGTTCATCATCACCCAACCATTATTATATGAAATGTTGTAGGGACTTACTTAAGAAAAAGATAAAAACTATAAACAATAAAACAGCAAAAAAATACATATCTATTATCAATTGAGTCTAAAAAACAAATAAGCAAACAAAAAGAACAGAGACAGAATCATGGATACAGAGAGTATTTTGATGGTTGCAGATGGTAAGGGGGTATGAGGGAATGGGTGAAGAGGTGAGGGAATTACGAAATACAAACAGGTAGTTACAGAGTAGCCATGGGGATGTAAAGTGCAGTGTAGGAAATGGAGTAGCCAAAGAACCTGTGCATGACCCATGGACATAAACAGTGGTGTGGGGATTTCCTTAGGGACTGGGGGTGCAGGTGAAAGGGGGCAAAGGGGAAAAAAAACTGAGAGAACTGTAATAGCATAATCAATAAAATATAATTAAAAAAAGAATATAGCTATGCCCATATGATTACATATTGTCTATGGCTGCTTTTGCACTACAATGGCAGACTTAATTAGTTAGGACAGAGGCTACACAGCCTTCAAAATCTAAAATATTTAGTACTTGGCTATTTATAAAAAAATTGCCAACCCCTTATGTATAGGAACACTGTTAATTTTTTATATGTATTTTATATCTAACAATGCAGCTGAACTCTTATTAGTTTTAATGATTTTTGTGTTAATTCTCTTCGACTGTTTTTGTAGACTACCATCTTATCTATGATTAATGATAACTTTGTTTTTTCCTCTTTAGCTTGGTGCTTTCAAAAGTGTTAAATAGAAGAAGTGATAACTGGTCTCTTGGCTTGTTCCCGACTTTAAAGAAAATGCTTCCAACTTTTTTGCCATTAATTAACAGATTTGCTTTCGATTGTTTTGGTAAATGCCAAATATGTTAAGGAAATTCTCTTCTGCTTTTCTATTTTTATTTGTAAGAGTTGTTTTGTAGTTATCAGTGGGTGCTGAGTTTATCAAATGCTTTTTATATGTCTATGGAGTACCTACTGATCTTGTGTTTTTCCTTTGATTCTTTGCCCACTGTGTATTGCAGTATAAGGTATCATTAGAACAAGTAATTTTTTAAAATCTTTACCCGAGGGTATGTTTATTGGTGTGTGTGTGTGTGTGTGTGTGAGAGAGAGAGAGAGAGAGAGAGAGAGAGAGAGAGAGAGAGAGAGAGAGAGAGAGAGAGAGAGAGAGAGAGAGAAAATAAGGAAGGAAGGGAGGGAGGGAGGGAGGAAAAAAGGTAGTGTATGTTGATTTATTCCTGAGCACTTGTCAGACACCCTTGTGATTTCCCAGAGTCACTTAGGGTCTTGAGTGGAAGTAGGGGGCACCACTAGCCAGGACTGTATTTGGGCTTAAATGCTAAAGTAACCTTAAGCTGTCGGTGCTTGAGGACTTGGGGCTCCATAACCCTACCCGCAACATTCTGAGTGCTTGTTCACTTAGATAAAAGCCTTCGTATGACAATAAGAGCTACTGCAGAACTTCAGGAAGGCTCCTGAAGACTTGCTGGTGAGCTCTGGTGGATTTGATATTTGCCAGCATATTTTCAACCATGGGCCATATGCTGGCAGTTACAAAGCAGAGAAATAGTAAATGGAAAACTTGCAAGCAAATCTTTAGATTCTTGGGCTTTGTTCTTGGTTTCCTTGTTAATGATGTGTGCCACCACCAAAGTGCCTGACACAAAATCTTATTTCTTTATGTGTTTACACAATCGAGTGTACTTTCCTGGGGGTTCTGCCATCACTGGTAGATAGCTATGTGTTCTGCAGACTGGACGGGCAAACCTAGCTTTGATCTTTGTGTCTCTGAATGTCATTAACTGATTTTCAAGTATTCTCTGAAACCACAGACAGACTTGGTCAAGCACTTTTGCCCCTGAGTTTTTGAAAACATACAGATCTTAAGAAATGTACTGCACATGTTCCTTATTCATTTACCATTAAATGTTCCAAATCTTGCCCTGCAAGAGTTAGACACTGTCCAAAAAAACTTAGTGAATCACTTTTGAAACTGCTCTTCTACAAAAACAGGAAGTCACAACAGACCAAAAGTTAAGTCAATTTGAATTTGAGAGGAGTTGCATTAGCACAAAACTTTTGAATTCGTAAATCGGAGCAGGTTCTAAATCAGGACATCCATGAGTCCCCTAGTTTGTAATGATTCTTCCTCTTCTGTGCATGTGTGTGCACACGTGTGTGTGTTTATACAGCACCTACTTTGTGTGCACTCTGAAGTGTAGCGATGGGAAGGTTTCTGTGTTTTGACCACTTTGGGTTTGGGGAGGAAAGGAAAACAATCCTAAGGCTACAGACTTGGAAATTCCGAATGCGTATTTAATCCTCTGTGAGCAGGGACTCTGGCCCTGTCCTCATCACCTGTTAAAGCCACTGACCTGGGGGACTTTTACACTTACTGATTTGTTTTTAAAGATGTATTTTACAGATTACTCAACATATTATTAAAAAGAGTACTTTGCAGAAACAATTTGAAAAGTGTGTACATTATAGATTAATTCTGTTTTTTTTTTTTGTTGGTGGTGGTCAGGAGGGAGACTTGGAACTGTTCCAGGACCTAAAAACATAACAAAAAATGGACATAGCTGCTATGCCCCATATTTCTTTAATGAGTGATAAAACTGCACAAGATGATTTAGAGGAAGAATTTTTTTTTGGAGTATGGAGGCAATGACTTCTCGACAATGTCCTATATCTTAGAAAAAGATAATTTGTAGTTTGGTTAATAAGAGTTGAACCGAGGTCATATTATGTGCCCAGGAACTAAATGTGGTTGGGACACAAAGATGAACTTGAAGTGGGCTCTGCCCTCATGGAGTTCACAGCAGCCTGGTGGACAAATGAATCACTGATACATAAAGGTCCAGCAGTAAGAGCATATGTAAGGTACAGATTTTGTATAAAGGAGGGCAGGATTGGCTGTGTCTGTGGTGGTGAGAGAGGGTGGTGAGGGAGTTTACACACTTGACACCTGTAGCTGGCACAAAGTAGAGGCTCAGTAAATGTGAGTCCCTTCTTCCCTTTCCTTTATACATAACATTTTGACCTTTATATGCAAAGGCTATGCATGCCACTTGCCAAACATCAAAGGGATGTGGATGTGAATTCTTTTTCTGTGGAGTGATGAGTTAGTACTGATTCCTCTGCATTAATTTTTTTTTGTTCTTCTGGGCCTAGTGACTAATATACACAAAATTGCTTACCAGTGCAATGGGCAAGCTAGGAGCAGAAAGCAGATCTGCAAATCGATGCTCAACTATAAACTTGGCCTCGGATGAAAGTGTACCAGCCATATGAGCTGAAGGTTCTTCTGTCTTTGTTTCATTTCAGCAGCATGGAAGCCTACCAAACTCTTCAAAGCAGCACTTACCAAAATTTTCTTAAGTACCCCCAAAGCATAGGTGGGTAAAGACTTATGTCTAGGGCTTAGGAGTGTGAAGGCTTGGTGGGTAGTACAGGGAGGTGGTGTGGAGTATGCCACTGCAGACACAAAATATTTGAAGTGTACAAGATGTACAAGATGTATGCAAATGTACACTCCAAGCTATAAGATATCTATTTGTTTATGTAAATAGGAAAATACTGCTTCAAGTTACTTCCCAAGTTAAATAACTTAACTCCCTGAATCACCAAGTAAAATTGGTGCTCCAGGAAGAAGACATGTGTTTATCCTGAGACTACCTGAGAGCCCTTGGCATACCACTTTGAACAACTTTATCCTAAAAAAACCAAATCATTTTATACACACACACACATATATATCTCACAGATTCTGTGGCCAGTTAATGGACTTACACCATGGCCTTATGACTACACTCCTTGTTTTCCACTTGTCTTACCACTGGAAGCACTCTGGCTGCTGTTGTAGTTCAAGGTGAAACGGAGTCTGTGCTCACTTCCGCAGCACAGGCATTAACGTCTTATGCATGATGGGCTGGAGAAGTGTCTCTCATGCCTTTCCTTGTTGCTTTCTCTTTATGATAGTGCCAGGCCATTGTTCTCTTCCTCATCTATGTATTTCTTCCCACTTTTCAAAGCATTTCATATACATTTTGTTATGTCATTCTGGAAGGTATTGAGCAGACATCCTTAGCCTTATTTGACCTGGGATAAACTAAGGTTAAGTGACTTACTCAAAGCTGCATTCATTCAAAAGTATTTATTTTGCATCTACCATGTGCCAGACACCATACAATGAACTAGAGACACAAATGTGAATGAGACACAGTCCCTGCCCTAAAAGAGGAGCCAGGAAAGCAAACAGGCAATTATAGGATCAAGGGCTAAAGACAATAATAGGGGTTAAGCAGAGGACACTGAACACAAGCCTTAGAGAAAACTCCTAATCCAAATGTGGAGGTGGTGTGAGTAAGAGAGAGCTTCGTGGGGTGAGTGGTACCTAAACTGAGATCTGAAGGACATACTTGTTAACTAGATGACATTGGGGCAGGTGAAATAATAGAGAGGAAACAGCAATGTTCGAAGGCTCTGAGTGAGAGGAATACGATGCCTTGGGAAACCTGCTCTTGGCACAGTGTACAAAGCGTGATAAGGGGCGAGGCTGCCCTGTTCGGTCCTGCAGGTGTGTACGGCACCGCGCCAGCAGTGATCATTCACGTAGACTGGGGTGTGGATGGTGAACTCCAGAGGTGAGCAATTTGGCTTCCCTGCAAGAAGAATGATGGGTGGGGAAAGTGGAGGACCTTGAAAACCAAGCAAGCTAAGATATCTGTGAGTAGAGTGAAGACCATGGAAAGCCACTGAAGGAGAGTGACTTGAACAGGCTTGAAGTTCTAAAGGATTATAATGCCTGTGGGGTGGAGACGGGTCCAGGGGAACCAGGTAGGCGGCTGCTGTCACCAACTTCACCTCTTTGGCATTTCTGAGTATTGTGGGAGAGGAAGAAACTTTGCTCTGCCTTCAAGGTTCTTTACCTGGTCTGATATTAAATCTACATGAGACATATTAACAAGAGAAAGCAACCAAACATGATTACACATGTACCGTTGGAAACCCCACATGAATGAAGGTTCAGGGATGGAAAGTTAAAACGAGGTGTACATGGCATTCTGAGCTAAGAGTGAGGCGCGGCATCGAGGCACGGCATCTGGGGGCTTCAGAGGGGAGGAGGGTCGTGACAGGGTGGCAAGAAGAGCAGATGTTCAATAATTAGAAGTTTACCCTGCCTTATACATAGGCCAAAAAAATTGTTTCTGGTGATAACCGTTATGGGCAAGGCCCCTATTTTCAATTCCTCTAGGTGGTTAGTGGTGGTGGTGGGGGTGGTGGTAGTGGCAGAAGTTTCTCTTCAGCTTGCAGGGTCTTGGTTGCCTTCAGCCCAAAATAATCCACATATCACAGAGGCACATCCTGGGGTAACTTGTTCTGAACTCTTACAGTGGCTTCTCTTCTCTCCTTTATCCTCCGTCCCTTTATATTCTAAGATGAGTCTTACTTTCTCACCTTCTACTGTTCTTGATAGGATTCTTCAAGATAGCTCTCAAAAAAAATTGAAGATAAATGGGGTAGAATTTTAGAAACCCCAGTAAATAATAAAAGTTTACTTAGAGTAAGTGAAATATTCATTTTAGCAATAGGAAGATTTCACTTTATTTCTAAGTTACTATAATAACTTAGCTTTTTCTACTTGTTCTACTTCTGAAAATTTTGGGGGGTTGCTGAATTTTTCACTTTTGGTAGGTAAGTGGGATTTTGAGTAAGCACTTAAAGAAAAAAGTCCTAGAATATATTGAGTAGAATGACGACATACCCAGCTAATATTCCCTCCACTTGCATGCTTTTAAAATCAGATCGTTTGCATGTCTTTGTTGAAGTTGCACTTGGTAGCCAGCGCTATAGGGACACCAGAGAAGCATAAGGCGTGGCCAGGGCCCACCAGAAGCTTCTAACATAATGAAGGAAGCAACACCAACAGAAAACAAAATGTAAGAAGTTAGAGAAGAAGCATGAGTGCACCATAACTGAATGCCACTGATTATACATGTGTTAGAAGGTCAAGGACAGTAAAGACCAAGAAGGAAGGCATTCCCTGTTCTAAAGAACATAACCTTCAACAAGTCAACACTAAAAGTAGCTTTATAATATTTATTTGAAAAAAACCTACCGTATCTCCTTCAGTCAAAGATGTCATCTTTTCACATTTCCATGCAGTAGATGTCATGGCTGACATTCGTCTTGCACGGACTGGGTACCAGGTACCGTTGTAAGTGTTCTATGTGTGTCGACTTGTTTAGTATGGATCATTCAAGAAGTGGAAATATTTCATTGTCTCCTCTCTGAAAAAGTGCTACTAAACCATTGGTACGAACTGGAATTCTATGGCTGTTTAAAATTCAGGAAGCATGGTGTGTACAGAAATAAATAATGCTCAGAGATTAAAATTTATAAAAATCACATTGACCATGTTTTGAATCTCCTTAGCCTAGATTGTGAGGCCCTTGGTTCTGCTTTGTGAGGATCACCTGGGAGCCCCGACACCCTTGGACCTCCTGTTCAGTCAAAGGCCACAACAGCTTCAAAATGGAAAAGTCTCCATGCTGAGATAGTGAGGAAACCTCCTTCGCAATTGAACCGCATTCGGCAATCATTTTTCACAGCTCTGCAGTGGTCTTCACCTAGGCCAGGAAGATGATTCTGATTTATTTACAAGCAGGGGATTAACTCTCTAAACTGCCAGTGTGAAGTCAAAACCTATGATTACTTGGGGTTGGGTCCCTAGGGAAGCAGACTCTGGGATGAAGGGTCGGGTGCTGAGATTTGCTGGAGCATGCTTTCAGGAGCCGTACCTGCAGCGGGTGAGGGGTGCAGGACTGGGCAGGGAGAAGCTGACTGGTGCTGAGGTTGCAGCGTAGGGCTCTGCTGATCCCAGGGGAGCTCCGGGGCCCAGGTGTCCATTAGAGACGTCCTGTATTGAGACAAGAGGGCCTGGCCTATGCACCCTTGCACTCACTGGATATGAACAGCTCCCAGGGAGGGGTTGTGTAACCTTAGGTGAGACAATTACTTTTGGTTAAAGGCAATTCCTGGGGGATGATTGAACTTCAAGCTGTCTGCAGGCAACATTGCCCCAGCTGGGGGAATCAGGGCTTTGGTCCTGAAGTGGGAACTGGGCGGCATACCACAGTGTCCACTAGAGTGATATATATTTGTCTATTTATAAGTTAATACACACATAGACATATATATGCATGTTCATATGCACACATGAATATATGGACATACATGTATAAATTAACTAAGTAAAACAACTGTGGTGAAATGTGATATAGTAAATTGGGTGGATTTATTAAAATCATAGGCTATTATAAGTATGATACAGTGATTTTCAGGACTGTACCTTGGAGAATATTTTTGCAGTCTGAGGAGTGTATTTGGTTGCCACAAAGAGTGGGGATGTTCCAAGCATTTATTGGGTGGAGATCAGTGATGTCAGGTATCTTGCAATATGGATTTTAAATGTCCTACTGGTTACTGGTATTCATGTAGGTAAAAAAATCTCTTTGTAATTATCTTAGCCTAAATCTTTTTTTTCAAAGGCTTTATTTATTTATTTTTAGAGAGAGGGGAAGGGAGGGAGAAAGAGAGGGAGAGAAACATCAATGTGTGGTTGCCTATCACATGGCCCCCACAGGGGACCTGGCTGCAACCCAGGCATGTGCCTTGACTGGGAATCGAACCGGTGACCCTTTGGTTTGTAGCCCATGCTCAATCCACTGAGCTACACCAGCCAGGGCATCTTAACCTAATCTTAACCCGTTTTACATATAAACACAATGTTTTTTGTGCCAACTCTGAGAAGTGCATCCACATATTGGACTGGCCAAAAAGGTTTAAAATTTTTTTTCTGTAAAATAAAAGACATTTTTCATTTTCACCAATAAACTTATTGATTTGGATATTTTGAGTATGTCAGCTATCTCCTGTGTGGTATAATGCTGATTGTTCTTAATTAATGTCTTGATTTGATCACTGTCAACTTCAACTGGTCTACCCAACTGTGGAGCATCGTCCAGCAAGGAATCCCCAGCATGAAACTTCGCACACCATTGTTGACATGTTTGATCAGTCACAGCAACTTCTCCATACACCGTATAAATCTTTTCTTGCATTTCAATTGCATTTTTCCCTTTCTTAAAATAATAGAGTATAATATGCTGAAAATGTTACGTATTTTCTTCCATCTTCAATATTAAAATGGCTACACAAAAACTGACCAATTTTGATAAGGTTTTAATAAGTGCATGCTGATATGACAGCTGTCACAATACAATCTAACAAAATTGTTTCAAATGAAGTTAAAGAAACTAAGCACTCCCAGAGGTATCTTATGGAAAAAACCAAATGAACTTTTTGGCCAACTCTATAGCTCTTTCCCAGACCTTCTTGTCATCAGTCTTACAATCCTTTTCTTTCCAAGTTGCTGGGCTTGCTCAAGTTCAGTGTCTTACATATCATTTCCATTTGATGTGGGAATTGCTCTTGGCGGGTCAGATAACTTGTTCATAATGGGCAGCTGAGGGTGCACAGTCACTTGAGGTCTCGTGGTCAGCCGTTCAAATCCAGTAGCAAGCTAGGTACAGTTTCTCCAATGGAGAATTGTTATCTGCAGAAGAGTCATGGCTTTCCTCTGAGACGAAGGAACTCTGCATTGTGACTCTTCTATCGGAGTTTGCCAGAGGCTATATACACCATCCCTATTTGTCACCAACGCTTCAAGTATCATTGGATTTCTCTGGATCATAAGTTCTTGCCAGAGTCTTCTTTTTCTATTATTCCTGATTTGAAAATGCCAGCCTTACAGGTTACTGGGTGGATGGATCAGAACACCACACTCAAATGTGGTACATATTGTTCCCAAAATCCAAAGAGGCCCAACAAGTATTGTGCCTCATTTTTAGTGGGAGGTGGTGTGAGGTGCAGAAATTTGTCTTTCACCTTGGAGAGATATCTTGATGTCCTCTGGATCAGTGGACCACCAGAAACTTCACTAAGGTGTTACATTTTCTTGGGGTTTATATTCCACCCTCTGGTTCACATATGCCTTATTAAAGCATTTATCTTTAAAGCAAGTATTTATCTCCTGTTTATTAGGTTCAATCAACTTACTGTCTTTAATATAGTAATCAAGATTTCTGCAGACTAGCCCTGACGGGTGTGGCTCAGTTGGTTGGGCATCATCCTGCAAAGTGAAAGGTCACCAGTTCAATTCCCAGTCAGGGCATTTGCCTGAGTTGCGGGTTCTGTCCCACATGCCCCAACAGGTACAAGAGGCAATTGATTGATGTTTCTCTCTCACACTGATGTTTCTCTCCCTCTCTCCCTCTCTCCCTCCCTTCCCCTCTCTCTAAAAATAAATAAAATGTTTAAAAAAATCTCTACAGAATAGATTATGACAGAGAGCAGGAGAATTTACATCCCATAGAGAAGACTATATATAAAGGTGTACTGTTGGCCTTGCTATATAAAATAAAAGCTTTAGATGCAAATTGGACTAGATAAGAAAGCATTTGCCATATCAGTAGATACATACCAGGTACCTAGCACTGTGCTGATTTGCTGCCGTAAAGTTAGCACATACAGAACTGCAGTTGCAAATGATTAAGTTTACAACAATTGATAGTTATTCTCTAAGCTCCACCACCTGCCTTTGGATAGGCCGAATAGATGAGTGAAATGGGGAAGTGACAGTATCACCGCTCCTGCACCATCCACATCTTTTATGGTGATACTAATACCCATAGCTCTCCAGGAATGTGCTATTGCTCTTGGTTTTCTCTCTTGGCAGCAAGAGGGATTCCCAGAGGCTTCCACTTGGCCCTTCCCACCATAGTAGCCTTTACTCTGTGGGTCAGAGAAGTAACGGGGATTCTGCCAGTTATTGAGTATGTCTATTCTAATTACACATTCAAGAACTGAGGCAATAACCAGAGAGGGTCTGCAAATGTATTGGACCCGCGGTGATTTATACTTGGGTGAAAACATCATTTATCACCTGACTACCATTAGTCTCCACTTTGATTCATGGACCTAGAGATATTTTGGATCCTTGAGAATTAGCATTAATTCAGAAATGGTGTCTAGTAATCTCTGAACTATCTGGGTATTTCCTTTTCCCTGGTGCATGGTCATCCTAGTAAATGACATCATTACTTCCTTTGGGAAAGGCTTGGATGAAAATTTGTATTATATATTTACGGCAATGCTGCAAGGTCCTTCCTCAAGGGGACCAGCCTGTCTTTCAGTAAAGGGGCTCTGTCTGTGACCTGGCTGAGGCATGGAAACTGAATGAGAAGATTGAGTTTTCATTTTGATGGCCCAAGTCAGGTTTCAAGCAGCAGAGCTACAATTTTAGATAAAGATCAAGATTAAGATCAAGGGATATTTCAGAAGTCTGCCCATTTATTTCATTCCCTGGGACACCTAGGATGTTACCGAATGTCCGGGCAGGTTAAGACCTTTGAGCATGACTTTGTGCTGCCTATTGTAGGAAACGGGGTCCACCTTTCCCTGGCAATTAAATGCTACCACTTGGCCATCGCCATCCCAGGACCCCATTATCATGGAAATCAGGGAGCCATCTCAATGGAAGCACCTCCCACCATCGTATCCAGCTACTACAGATCTTTTCTGTTTCTCCCCTTACTGATGTATCTTTCAATGCCTTGGTGTAGAGACTGTCACCTGGGCCTCTAGGGGTACGTAGTTGCAGGTTGGGTGGACAGATTGCCCGTGATAAAAGAACTCCAACATTTCCATCTCCACAAACTTGTGAATTTCTTTCTCTGCATCATACCAGGGACATTCTGTCATCTTGATCTCATTGAATATAGACAACACTGAGTCAGAGTTCCATTTAACCAACTAACAAAACTGTTGGAGTCACTTTCAGCGCTTGAACTAACACACTGAAGCCAGACTTCCTGGTAAATGCATTCATTTAACAAATTTGGCCCCATCCTTTGCCCTTTATTTTGCTTGGATCTTGACCAAGAACCTTGTAGCCTTTCACAAAGTCATGCCACCTATGACAACACGAATGTTGACATTTGCGTTGTTAATACAACCTTCACGTTGGTCTGCATTTGTAGTTCTCTCTTTCACAGAGGCTCTGCATACAGGTATAAGCATCACACTACTTATTTGGTCCTCTAACAGAGTTGTGCTATAGCATTTATTTATTGAAGTATGCATTAATTATAAATTCCTTTCATTTTTCCTTTATTATACCATTAGGACATCACACTGGATTTTTTTGGAAATTTGCATAGGTAGGTAATATTATCTAGAAATTTCATTTCAAAATAGTAAGGAGAGTGTTTAAATACTAGTTACAAAAGGGGATGATGGGCCTGGTAGTGTTGAGAATGGATCCCTCCTCCTTTCAAATCAGGCCCCAGTGACTTCTGTACAGGCGTGTTCGTAATGAACCAAAGTGGATCTTGAGTGCACCCACCAAATTAAATCCTTTGTTGTCACTCTTCTGAAAGGAGGCTATATTTAAGTACAGAATTCCCTGTCCTGTTCGGTTTACTTACAAAGCCATGCAGGATGATATTAATAAACAGACATAGCAACAACAGCAGTGAAGAACTGTCTCATAGATGCAACAAAAGCAATCTACATTGTGCTTGAAGGAGGCCTTGGAGAGAAAAAAAATTTTGTTTCTCTGCCCTTTTGTCTGAACAGTGACCTTGTATTTGTATCCCATGCCGTTTTGTCACTGAGGATAGAGGAGTGGAAGCCAGGACCACACTTTCTTCTCCCCTTTTCTGCATGATCTGAGTCACAACTCCATGGTCAGATCATAAATTGGAGGAGGCTACCACGCCTTTTCCTCCTTTTGCATGTGGCATCTTTGGGGAGGCTCTGAAAGTGGGAAGAGTCCACATTTGGTTTGTGAATGAAAGTAGATGTTTGGCCGTGACCCAGGAACTCTATCTAGCTCTGATTTTCTGTTCAATGCCACTGGCCTGCAGGTCTGCCCTATGGCCTTCCTGGGGCACATGGGCCTGGGAGCAGTACCCCATCCATTTGCGATGTAACTTTTTCTCCTCCAGGATCTCAAATCTTGACATTTCCTCAGGAAAGCCTGTCCTCACACCCCAGTCTGGTCTGATTCCTTTGTCATGGGTTCCTTCAGAAGCATTTTTTTTTCTTGCCTGTGATCCCTCATCTTGGTTTGTGCTTATGGTTATTAGTGTTGACTACGTGGTTTATGTCAGACACCTCCTAAGACTAGCTATCTTGCCAGCTTATGCTCCTCCTTTCATCCCAGGCTCTGGTACAAGGTAGGTACTGAGTACATAATCGGTGGAAGAATAAATGCTGCAAATTCCAGAAGCATCAACACCTACTGTGACTATGAACAGTGCCCTTGTATTTGTATCCCACGTGGGTTGACAGCTGAGTCTTCTATCTGCTGAAGAGTGTAGTAATTGGATTTTGTACAAATGGGTGAATCAGGACAGGTGGAAACACTCAAAAGCCCCATTAATTCGGTAATTTAGGGCCTCTTTTTTCCAGTAACTGCTCCACCTCCACCTTCCCTAGAACAAATCCCAGAGATGGAATTAACGATGGAGTCTGTGTGTGTCTAGCTGGGAGGTAGCTGGAGAACAAGGTGAAAGGGCCAGAGTCCCTGACCCCCATCCATCCCTCAAGTGTTGGGCAATCACTTGCTAAAGAATTATAATGTGTCCAGGGCTTCCTGCATTAAACAAAGAGAGCATCGGAATTATGGCCTCTGACCCGAGTGGGATAATCTGGAGTGCTGGGCAATTTGATTTCAGATTAGGGGGAGAGGCCGAGGGGGAGGGCTGCGACCCAGTCTCCCAGGTAAAGTTGGCGGCGTGCGGGTGGCAGCCTTTCTCGCCCGCCCTCGGGGTGTGTCCGCACGGGCTAGCTCATCAGGTGTGTCCGTGGCTGTGCGTGTGTGGCACGCGGCTAGGTAGGATCACGATCAGCCTCGTCGGGCGCCTCTAACCGGTATCCTCTAGGGCCAGAGGGCAGCGGGGGCAGCCCCGGGGCCCGGGTCGGGCTTGCCGGGGCGCAGTGAGCAGGTGCGAAAAGCAGGCGGCAGTCTGGCCCCACGGCGGAGCGCAGGGCGCGGGCGCGGGCGGGCGCCGCGGGCCGGGGGCTGCGAGGCGCGGCTGCGGGCGGCAGGAGGCAGCGTCGGCCCAGGCGGCGCGGCCGCGAGCGAGCCGCGCGCGGTGATGTCAGTGGCGGCCCGGCTGGCAGCAGCCGGTACTTCCTGTGTCAAGGCGGGCGGGCTCGACTGCAAGCCCCACTGGCCAGTGTCAGCCTCTCGGCGGCGGGAGGCGGCGGCGGAGGAGGAGCAGGGGGAGGGCTGTCAAATTCGGGAGCCAGATTTTTTTCCCCGTCCCCTGGCAATCCCTTCCGCTTCCCCGGCTCCCGGCGTGACATCTGCGGACCCGGGACCTGTATGTGTGTGAGCGCGAAGGAGCGGAAGAATGGCAGTGCTCAAACTCACCGACCAGGTAGGGGGCGGCGGCGCCGGCGGGCGGGACGCGCGGGCGCGGGGCGGCGCGGAGCCCCGGCGGGGGGATGGGGGCGCGTCGCGGAGCGCGCCCGCGAGCTGTTTACCCGGGGCGAAGGGGAGGAGTGTGTGCGGCCACCGGCTGCTCCGAAAGCCGGCGGCTTCGGCTCTCTTCCTCTGCGCAGTCCCCGCCCTGGGCCGTCGGAACTGCGCGCTCGGGTCGGGGAAGGCGCTGCGGGCGTCAGGCGCAGCCGGGGAGCCGGAGTGTGGATGTGTGCGGGTGTGCGTTGTCCCCTGGCCCGAGCTGGGCAGGGGGATGGGAGGCTCGGGGTGCTCCTCCGGCTCCCAGCTAGCTGCGCAGCGTGGGCTCGGCCAAACCGTGCCGGCCAAGGGGAGGCCACTCCGCGCCGCGAGGAGGAGGGCGTTGGATGGAGAGGGAGAAAGGATCCTGGGACCCTTCCCCAAGCCCAGCCGGAGACCGGCCCAGACCGCAGCTCTTGTGTGGTCGCCTGTCTCTCCGTTTGACAGGACATTCTGACTTCCTCTTTAGTAGCCCCGAGGCTGTGTAATGCGTGGTGCGCGATGGGGACCCTTGGAGACCGCGCTTTGAGCTCTGGCCGATCTCTCCGAGGAGGAGGTGAAGTCCAGCCAGGCGCTCCGAAGTCCAGCCGGGCGCTCCACTCAGGAGATGGGCTACCTACTCACCCTCTGCCTGTGTCCATCAGCTGTGTCGGTTTCCTTTCTGAGACGCCACACAGGGCAGCTCCAGAGAGCCGGTTCGGAGAGGTGGGGCTATTTGCTGAAGCGGCTGACAGTGTAGGACTGTGGAATGGAAACACCTCACCTTTGCGGACTCTGCTGCTCTTAGGGCATCGACACTCACAGGCACCCAACCAAAGTTGCATGACAAAATGACAAAACTCTTTGCAGCTCCTTTCACGAAAAAAATTAAATAGCTCGCTCCCCCCCCCCCCTTCCTGTTTATTATGGAGAGTGTAACGAACATTGTTTGGGGGGCCTGGTAGTACCAGAGGCTTTGACACATGTGGTCACACATGCCTGTCCTTGGTTTTAAACATCTCACACTTCTGGAGTGGGTTGCATCCGGTGTCTCGCTGTTCCCTGTTAGGATTCAGCCAGTCCATCCCGCGACTTAAATGCAGTCTAAAAGAACCTTTAGAGTCAAAGCTTTGGTTTGCTTTCCCTAAGTCTTTGCAGCTCACCGTCCGCTGCCCCTTTGTAGGGAAGGGATCACTGAATTAAAATTCATGTTATCGTTAAATTTAGCAGGAGGAGCAGCTGGTAATTGTGATGAATCTACTTGTTCCCCTCGGCTCCAGAGCATGTAGAAGTGTTTGTAAGTTGATATTAGGATCCCCCACCTTTGGGTCACATACTTCGACAACTGTTAAGACATTTGCTTGTTTTAAATCTTCCAGTTTAGTCTGACTTGGTCTTGCCGTCTTTGCCAGGGCACATTACTTACTGCACTTGTCCTTTATTCCTGAATCTTCCAAGTACAAAAAATACTTCTGATAGGCATTATTATTGTTATCACACAAAAGAATTTCACGTAGGATTTTAGAGTTGTGAGGGCCCCTAAAGACCATCTTAGCCCACATCTTTCATTTGTTAAGCCAGGGAACTGGGATCTAGAGAAGTGAAGCGTGTCTTCCTCTAGGACCACAGCTCTTGGCCCGCTGGGCGGAGATTAGCCCCTGTCTCCTGCCCTCCGGGCTTTCCTGGCTTTCCACTCGAGGTTAACACTCCTCCGTCTTGTCCTTGGATGTGCTGAGTTACAAGAAGGCATCCTCGTCTAAATCAGTATCAACACTAGTGGAAAGTATATTACGTGGTCTTATAAGGAAAGAACGTTATTTATCCTTCAGGACTTATCACAGTAGGACTTTCAAGGACAAGTCTCTTTTAAAATGTTTTTGAATACATGCCGCCCTTCCCCCAACAAAGTAGTATTACTATGGAGGGAAAGAGTTGTGTGACTTTCCTTTGGTTCCGTTGCCTGATGCAGAGAAGGAATTGGAGTTGTGCGACTCAGAAGCACCTAGAACTTGCCAGGCTGTTTTGGGGGGAAGCCAGAGGGAGACTGGCTGGGGAGGTGTGCTGGGTGAGGTGGAGTGGTGGGCAGCTGTAGTTTCTGTGTGGCTTAAGGTCCAGGAAGTGTGTGGTCTTTCTTGCCTTATATAGTCTTACCTTTCAGTTTGAAACTCTAAATTCTTAGAAGCGGGTTCTTAACCTCACCAGAGGCTTAAAAACCCTTTGCTTAAACCCCTCCTACATGAGTTTTGCTCCATCATTGTGGGTAGAGAGCTAGCTGCTTGGAATCTCTGCCTTACAGTTTCTAGCTCTCCATCCAGCTGTTTGTCAAACAGCTATTTCTTAACTCCTCGTTCGTTCATTAAATGCCCTGTTTGTGTGGCGAATCTTGAGTTTTGCCAAGGCTCTTGGGTTTTCAGCTCGAGGACACATTCTTGCTCTTGATAACCCAAATCACCAGTCATCTTGGTTTGTTTTTACCTGCGCCTGAAGCCGGAGTGAAGGAAGGTGACCTATCCTGTCCTGCTGGCGCTGGGTGCAGGAGCTTGTTGGGCTAGGGCCGTGCCCACTTCAGCAGTCAGTCCTGCACCCCCATCCCAGTCAGACGAGAGGGGGAAAACTCCTTTCCTAACTCTGCTTTGGAATTTTGGAAGAGTAGAAAGAAAGGGGGAAGGGAGAGGCAGGTGTGATTTTCAGTCTTTTTTTTTTTGGTATATGAGAAGGAACTGGAAGCTATTGCTATAAACAAACTTGGCATTTAGCACTTCTGCATTTGTAACTGTGTCTCTTCTGTTTTCCTCCTCACACAACATACATAGTTTTTCTTGCAGCGATAGGGGGACCAACCATTCTGGGTTGCCAAGGACTGAGGGTTTTCCCAGGATACTTTTGGTGCTAAAAGTAAACCAGGGCGAGTTGGTCGCCTTACGTAGCACAGAATGCACTCATCTACGTAATTAATATAGTAATGTAATTATTTTCTCCAGGTGGACATTAGGAGGTTTATTTATATCTTTGATGTAAAGGTGAGGTAATTTTAAGTTTGGGAAAGAAAAATCTATTACGACAAATGTAACGCATTTGGGCTCAAGATAGCCATAGAACTCTACAGTTCGATTTGCTGTTGAACTTTTAGGGGCTGCTCTTTTTGTCACGTGGTTAAGACACCGCAGTGATTTTAAGTGTGACATCGTATCTGTGGCTTGGACCTCCTAAAACTGTTTCAAAGTTGTGAAGCCAGGATGGTAAGTTCTGTTGGGCCTTTGAAATGCTCACTACGTGTTCTTATCTGAATGTGCTAGTGACAGCAGAATGCCACCTCCACCCTGAGGGCTGCCTGTAGACAAACTGTCTCAGCAGGTGGCCCTTTTTGGAGCTTCCTGCCTGGAGGCCTTCTGGTTTGGTGTCCCCTTGCCAAGTCCTAGCTCACACTTGAGTCACTCATCTCATTGCCAAAGGCAATGGTTGGCAGCTGTGGCAGTTGCAAGAAACTAGAAATCCTCTGACTTTGAAAGCAGGGTTTCTAGCCCATAGTGGGAGGCCCTGGGACCTGTTGGTATGTGTTACTGGGCTCTCCTTGTCTTCCATCGCTTTCTAGAGCACTGGGTTTACAGCAAACACTATGCTCCAGCCCTGCCTTCAGCAGAGAAGAAAGGGAAAGAAGGGCGCTAATCTTTGGACCGTTCTCTAGTCATTTGGGGATCCGGTCACATGGTTTGGGGAATGCACTTGAGGACTGGTGTTTCATGGCAGAGACCTAGTAATGGCTTACCTTTATTTTGATCTTACTGTGTGCTGGGCCCTTGCTATGAATCATCTCTCTTAATCCCCACAGCCACTGTAGTATGATTCCTATTTTATAGACGAGAAAACAGTAATAGAGAGGCTAATTGACTTGTTCAAGGTCACACACCCAGTGACTGATTAGCAAGGTGTCCACCTTCCCTGGCAGTCTTGACGGCATAGGTGGGGCTCTAACCACAAGGCTGTACTTTTAATGGTGAAAGA
The DNA here is from genome assembly GCA_007922815.1 of Macrotus californicus. NCBI lineage: Eukaryota > Metazoa > Chordata > Mammalia > Chiroptera > Phyllostomidae > Macrotus > Macrotus californicus. Next base: position 2,052 of record VMDR010014506.1, on the reverse strand, counting down.
GCGAAGCCATAGGACTCATGGGTGCCTCCTCTCACTTCCGGAAGCCAGTGGATGAGCTGCACTCTGCACTCCTCTGAGCTCTTGGGCCAGCCCCAGCTGTGTTAGAATCTGGAGTTGCTGTGAGGCCTCTGCCCCCTACCAGACATGTCCCGGGCTTAGCCTGTCAGCCTCCCCACCTCCCCACCCTGCTAGATGATGTGTTGGTTGGTAACTTGGCGTTTTTTTCCTCAATCATTAACATATAAACTAGGATCATTATAGCACTATCAGAAAGCTAGATAAACAAAACCAAAAACCATTCAAACCATCTGAAGTCTCTGTGCTCAGAGAGGACTAACCTTGCTTGACATCTTCCTATATTTCCTTCTCATCCTCAGTCTAGGTAGCCAGGTGCAAGTTTTAAACCTTCTGCATGATGCGCTGAGTATCTTGCTCTTGAGCACAGAGCCGGTATCTGTGCTGTCTAGACCAATGACTTTTCGAAATAAGCTGGATTTATGCTTCTCCGTGATAAACAGCTGGCAGCTCTAGTGTAAACGCAGCAGCCGCGCACAAGCGCTAGCCCTGGATTGACTGAAAGTTTTAAAAAACGTTTCAACTGTAACTTCCTCTTTTCCTCCAAACAGAAAGTAAATGTAAACTCAAAAAGGCACTGTTGTTTGTGCCAGAAATGGGACTGAACCATTCTTTACAAAGATTTCACTTTCAACAATATAATGTGAATTTTAATGGATTGAAGTCCAACACGAAAGAATTTAAGTGCTATAGGCAGGAACTACAGAGATGTGATAATCCTTTGGTTTCAAACTTGTGTAAGCTATGGCTCTCCCTTTTTTGTCTTCCCCAGAGAAAATCCCATATCGAAGCTCAGTATGTAAGAGAGCTTGGCCGGGGTCCCTGAGGCCTTTCAAAGGTCATCTGGTGTTAGCGTTCTTTGGAAGTCCCTTTGTGTGAGAAAACTACTGGTGACTCAGTGGTTTTGTTTTCTTTTCCTGACACATCAGGTACTCAAAAAACAAACAAATAAACATTATAAATGTTTGCAGATGATTAGGAGTGACCTGGAATTTGGATGACCATATCGTTTTTATCCAAACGGGGACAACTTTTGAGAATGATGGCATAGCAGGGGGTGCTATTAAGCTGGGGATACAGGTGTGAACTTGGGACCATCCCAGGTAAACCTGGACACATGGTCACACTACATAGGCTTTAATTGCTCACCTCAGGCTTGACAGCAGCAGTGAACTAGTTTGACTGGTAGACTAGTCACTCTCTTTTGAGTCATTTTTCTACCGGAGCAGGTATTGCGGAGATTGTTTTACGGCCACGGGCAAGTTCAGAGCTGGAAAATGCCTTCCCTCTCACAGGTCAGTTCTGACCAGTTGGAGGAGGGGCTGCAGGAACATTGTGTCAGAAGCATTTTGGCTCTTGCAGCCGAGGATGGGGGAAAATGCAATGCTTGGTTATCAGTGTTTGCGGTGGGTATAAGATAAAGCAGAGGGGGCATATGTCGTGCATCAGCCAACCCTTGCCTAGTCAGATTAACCTCTGTGGGTGTCAGGTTCCTCTTTGTAAAATGAAGAGTTTGGGCTAGATGCCTTGGGTACCTTGGCTGCACCCTCTCTCCCTCTGCGAAGCGGCCTCTGTTGGAGTGGCGAGTTCCTGCGGCGGTTTGTGCTGCCGTCCTCTGCACAGGTGTGGCCTTGGAGGGTGAGTTTGCAGATGGCCTCCAATTTGGGTCTCCAGGGGACAAGTCCGTCAGTTAACTTCAGGTTTCAGAAGAGGATTTGAACCACTGTCAGTGATTTAGGAACTTATTCCTGCCCTGAATGATAATATTCCCTTATTTTATAGAGAATCCAAGGTTTTTTATTTTACTGATTAGTTTTATATAGCAAAATTTATATGACATTATTATATAAAATAATATTATGTATAACATTATATAATAATAAATAGTAATCTAGTATTTTTATTTTGTTATTGTTATTTAAAAATTAAATTTAGTAGGGTGACATTGATTATATATGAGATTGGTTATGATATGAG